>JAWQFJ010019686.1:0-19160 GCA_034096865.1 Theodoxus fluviatilis | reverse complement strand
GACACACATGCGCACTCACAAACACACACACACACACACACACACAAACATACATACACACAGGCACATTGAAACTCACACATGCACTCGCGCACACACACACACGTACACGGACATAGGCGCGGCGCGCGCATACACACAAACACACACACACACACACACACACTCACGCACTCACAAACATAAACAAACATGTACACACATACACACACGCACATTGAAACTCACACACGCGCGCGCGCACACAGACGACACACACTCATACTCTTCTCTCACACTCACACACACACACACACACACACACGCACGCACGCACGCATTTACACACACACACACACGCACGCACGCACGCACGCACGCATTTACACACAGACACAAACACACACACACACAGAGTCAGACACATACACACAAACATAGACACACACACACACACACACACACACACACACACACACACACACACATACTCACTCTAACACACACGCACACACATGCACAAACACAAAGACACACACACACACACACACACACACACACACACACACACACACACATGCACACATACACACACTTATTTACAAAACAGTCACACACACACACACACACACACACACGCACGCACGCACATACACACACACCATGTCCTGTACCTACCGCCACAGTGCCTATCCACTGAAGAAGAGTCCATTCTCGAAAGGTTAGAATGACAAGCAGACCTTGGTAGTTAGAGCACCTTCCATTGAGTCTAATGGATTCCAACGGCAAGGAGAAACAGACGTCAATTCCCTGGAAACCTTCCCTGGCGGAATGTCCTAGTTTTGTCTGGGCAAAGCAAGGCCCTTTGAGGCTTCACCAGAGACGCATCAGGGCAGGAATAGTCCAGCGGGGCTCGGCTGTGGGGCCATGTGTCCATCAACAACAAACGTACATCCCACCTACATTTTCCACCCAACAATGACCCTCGCCACCCAACATTGACCCTCGCCACCCAACAATCACCCTCGCCACCCAACAATGACCCTCGCCACCCAACAATGACCCTCCCAACCCAACAATGGCCCTCGCCACCCAACAATGGCCCTCGCCACCCAACAATCACCCTCGCCACCCATCAATGACCCTCGCCACCCAACAATGACCCTCGCCACCCAACAATGACCCTCGCCACCCAACAATGACCCTCCCCACCCAACAATGACCCTCGCCACCCAACAATGGCCCTCGCCACCCAACAATGACCCTCGCCACCCAACAATGACCCTCGCCACCCAACAATGACCCTCGCCACCCAACAATGACCCTCGCCACCCAACAATGGCCCTCGCCACCCAACAATGGCCCTCGCCACCCAACAATGACCCTTGCCACCCAACAATGACCCTTGCCACCCAACAATGGCCCTCGCCACCCAACAATGACCCTTGCCACCCAACAATGACCCTTGCCACCCAACAATGACCCTCGCCACCCAACAATGACCCTCGCCACCCAACAATGACCCTCGCCACCCAACAATGACCCTCGCCACCCTAAGGCGCCGACGATGGCTGGGATGCACCAGGAGGATGCTCCTGTGGCGTCCCAAAGGACAGTCTGTGGGAGAAGCGCGCTGAGTGCGCGAGCGAATGAGATGCCCTCGTCTGCGCTACAAAGACGCCCGCCAGACAGACTTGAAACTGTCCGGTATTGACCATGACGTCTGGTGGAGCTCTGCTGTCGACTTTGCTTCCAGTGTCACGTAGGCAGGGGATGGAATGAATGAATAAATGAATGAATGAATAAATGAATGAATGAATGAATAAATAAATGAATGAATGAATAAATGAATGTACTAATGTATTAATGAATGAATGAATGAATGAATGCACACATGCATGCATAAATGAATGAATAAATGAATTAACAAACAACCGAATAACTGGATAATTTAATGCATGAATGAAGTTGTACGGCCTGTCAGCCTTTGTAGGCTCCGTAAGGCCGTTGATCACGAAAATCACTAGAGCCGGTCAGAATACGAGGATGTCACGACTGCAATCTGCCTAGTTATCCGTCTTTACAACTCGCGTAGGGAATAGCAGTGGGTCTATTCTTACCCCTAATCCACAGGGGAGTGCTGAGGGTAGCGAGTAGAAGTGAAGGCGATGCTGTCTCTTTTCATTTCGCGGTTTTCCAAGCTTGAAAGGGCGCTCAGAAAGCACGCACGTATCTCCTGCGCGGTCATGAAGCCACAAGCATGGTCATTCCCAACCTCAAGGCAAACATCAAGTGGATGGACCTTCGTCTCCGCCAGCTTGAAACTGCATGCAGCCTCCGACCCATGTGCCTGGCGCGCCCAGAGGAAGGTGGTCGTAGGCAACTTGGAATGAGCCCGCTGCCGTGGCCTTGCTGCTGCAAGAGAGCCACGGAACAGAGCCGCCTCCACCTCTTCCCCTGCCCTGATGTCCGGCGTTTGATGCCCCACCAGTGGTCGCCTGATGTCTGGCGTTTGGTGCCCCACCAGTGGTCGCCTGATGTCTGGCGTTCCTTGCCCCACCAGTGGTCGCCTGATGTCCGGCGTTCCTTGCCCCACCAGTGGTCGCCTGATGTCTGGCGTTTCTTGCCCCACCAGTGGTCGCCTGATGTCTGGCGTTCCGTGCCCCACCAGTGGTCGCATGTGCGCATCGGATTTTGGTCCACCTCGGCCCCCGAGAGATTACCAAGAAAGAAAAGGAATGAATAATTGTCATTTCACGCAGGCACCTCACTGGCGACGATGATTTCCACCACGAAACTGGAGACCCGTCACCACATCTTGAGTCTTTATATCCATTTCTTTCCACCACGAAACTCGAGACCCGTCACCACATCTTGAGTCTTTATATCCATTTCTTTCCACCACGAAACTCGAGACCCGTCACCACATCTTGAGTCTTTATATCCATTTCTTTCGATAGTAAGTTACCGACAAATGTTGCAAGTGTTTTGAATTCTCTTTCCATTTACGAAAACTGTTTAAAAATCGGATGAACGGATGGTGAGTCAATCTGCAGGAGACACTTCCCGCCTAGAATCGGTTGAGAAAGACAATTACATCAGAATGTTTGGAAAGTTATCCGCGAATATTTATTCATCGATCCAGTCAGATTCAGCCACTGACTTTGAGTCTTTTTCAGTTCGACCAATGGAACTTTGCAAATGATTGTTGATAAGAGGACAGGCTTTCATAGGGTGCAAGATGGAACGTGTCTGTTTCACTGGAGAGGGGCAAGGGAACGATCGAAAGCGCGCCATTAGGAGTTTTCCTTGCGATCGATACAGAATCTGAATAGTGTCTGTGATTTAAACGCATTTTCAAGCATGCTTAACAGTAACTCTTTGAAATTTTAATTGCAGCCACAATCCGATAGGTGATTTGTGATGCAATTAAAATGAAAATCTCAACAGGAAAATTTTCATTTCGCTCTTCTTCTTCTTCTTCTTCTTCTTCTTCTTCTTCTTCTTCTTCTTCTTCTTCTTCTTCTTCTTCTTCTTCTTCTTCTTCTTCTTCTTCTTCTTCTTCTTCTTCTTCTTCTTCTTCTTCTTCTTCTTCTTCTTCTTCTTCTTCTTCTTCTTCTTCTTCTTCTTCTTCTTCTTCTTCTTCTTCTTCTTCTTTCTTCCTTTCTTCTTCTTTCTTCCTTTCTTCTCCTTTCTTCCTTTCTTCCTTTCTTCCTTTCTTATTCTTCTTCTTCTTCTTTCTTCTTCTTCTTCTTCTTCTTCTTCTTCTTCTTCTTCTTCTTCTTCTTCTTCTTCTTCTTCTTCTTCTTCTTCTTCTTCTTCTTCTTCTTCTTCCTTCCTTTCTTCTTCTTCCTTCCTTTCTTCTTCATCCTTCCTTTCTTCTTCTTCCTTCCTTTCTTCTTCCTTCCTTCCTTTCTTCTTCCTTCCTTCCTTTCTTCTTCCTTCCTTCCTTTCTTCTTCCTTCCTTCCTTTCTTCTTCCTTCCTTCCTTTCTTCTTCCTTCCTTCCTTTCTTCTTCTTCTTTCTTCTTTCTTCTTTCTTCTTCCTTCTTCCTTCTTCCTTCTTTCTTCTTTCTTCTTCCTTCTTTCTTCTTTCTTCTTTCTTCTTTCTTCTTTCTTCTTTCTTCTTTCTTCTTTCTTCTTTCTTCTTTCTTCTTTCTTTTTTCTTCTTCCTTCTTTCTTCTTTCTTCTTCCTTCTTCCTTCTTCCTTCTTCCTCCTTCCTTCTTCCTCCTTCCTCCTTCCTCCTTCCTCCTTCCTCCTTCCTCCTTCCTCCGTCTTCCTTCCTCCGTCTTCCGTCTTCCTTCTTCCGTCTTCCGTCTTCCGTCTTCCGTCTTCCGTCTTCTTCTTCTTCTTCTTCTTCTTCTTCTTCTTCTTCTTCTTCTTCTTCTTCTTCTTCTTCTTCTTCTTCTTCTTCTTCTTCTTCTTCTTCACCCTCAGCATTTGAGTCACACAGTAGCGCGAGCATGCGATAAATCTTCAGAATGCATTCGCTTTGTCTCAAGCAATCAAACCTTTTCTCTACGAATAGTTCTTTACGCAATGACAATATTCCACCGACTAAAGTAAAGTCAACATCAACAAAAGTTATACATCCCATGCAGTCTTTTGTGTTCCCTTTCTCTCTGCAGCCTCATTAAGAGGCACTTCGACAATATTTAAATGACCCAAACAAAACCTAGCCAGTTGATCAGAGGAGATGCATTCTCCAAACACACAAGCACTTTCCTCTTCTCTGTTGCTCCTGGAGTGTAATAAGTCACCACTCGTAACGTCTTCTCCAGCCACAAACCACTTCGAAGAGGGTCATTTTGCCGCAGCACACGGAGCTGTCAACAGGAAGTGACGATAGAAGCCTCCAAATGTAGACGAGTTAGGCTTTTGCCTCTCCTCGACCCTTTGATGTGGCGATGAATGGCGCTCTAGGTTTGGGTCACAGCGACCGCGCTTCCTCCTTCCGTCACCAATGACCACAATGCCTTGCGCCCGTTTGCAGCTGAGAGGAAAGATGAATTGTCCGACGTATTTCTGTCCATGTCTGACGGAAACCCCTCTCCGTTTGTTTCTTGCCACCAACCTCTTCGTCACTGCTCCCCACTCCCCTCTTCATTCATTTGTGTCTGTCTTCCCCTCCAATACCTTCTCCATCCCAACCCTCTATCCATCCCACCCCCTTCATAAGTCCGTAACCGATTATTTTTGTTTGTTTTTGTCTGTCCTTTCGTCCATCGTATGCTATGATATGCCTCAGCTCTCCTCTCTTAATTTTTTATTTTTCCAAATCTCTTCCTTCTATATTGACCTTGCATCTTCGCCACCATGCTCACTCTTCGCTTCCTTTCACTCATTTTTGAATAAGAAAAATAAGTTCCCTGGGCGCGAACGCGCGCGAACGCACGCACGCACGCATGCATGCACACAAACACACGCACACACACACACATACGCGATTTCTCTGTCTCTTTCTCTCTGTCTCTGTCTCACTCTGTGTCTGTCTCTCTCTGTCTCTGTCTGTCTCTCTGTCTCTGTCTCTATCTGTCTCTCTGTCTCTGTCTCTCTCTCTGTCTCTCTGTCTCTCTCTCTCTCTCTCTCTCTCTCTCTCTCTCTCTCTCTCTCTCTCTCTCCAGAGCGCCTCCATCTCTTCGACAGGAAGGTGATAAAAACCCAAATCGAGACTCAATTTTCGACACGCGGACAGCTCAAACGTGATCAATGACCGAGTCCACACACTCTTCATGCCTGTGTTTTTAGAGGAATGGGTAGCGTCCACCAGCAATCTCTCACACTGTTCGCTATGGGTAGCGTCCACCAGCAATCTCTCACACTGTTCGCTATGGGTAGCGTCCACCAGCAATCTCTGTATGCGTAGCGCCCACCAGCAATCTCTGTATGCGTAGCGCCCACCAGCAATCTCTCACACTGTTCGCTATGGGTAGCGTCCACCAGCAATCTCTGTATGCGTAGCGCCCACCAGCAATCTCTCGCACTGTTCGCTATGGGTAGCGTCCACCAGCAATCTCTGTATGGGTAGCGCCCACCAGCAATCTCTGTATGGGTAGCGCCCACCAGCAATCTCTGTATGGGTAGCGCCCACCAGCAATCTCTGTATGGGTAGCGCCCACCAGCAATCTCTGTATGGGTAGCGCCCACCAGCAATCTCTGTATGCGTAGCGCCCACCAGCAATCTCTTGCACCGTTCGCTATGGGTAGCGTCCACCAGCAATCTCTCACACTGTTCGCTATGGGTAGCGTCCACCAGCAATCTCTCGCACTGTTCGCTATGGGTAGCGTCCACCAGCAATCTCTGTATGGGTAGCGCCCACCAGCAATCTCTCGCACTGTTCGCTATGGGTAGCGTCCACCAGCAATCTCTGTATGGGTAGCGCCCACCAGCAATCTCTCGCACTGTTCGCTATGGGTAGCGTCCACCAGCAATCTCTGTATGGGTAGCGCCCACCAGCAATCTCTCGCACTGTTCGCTATGGGTAGCGTCCACCAGCAATCTCTCGCACTGTTCGCTATGGGTAGCGTCCACCAGCAATCTCTGTATGCGTAGCGCCCACCAGCAATCTCTTGCACCGTTCGCTATGCGTAGCGCCCACCAGCAATCTCTTGCACCGTTTGCTATGGGTAGCGTCCACCAGCAATCTCTGTATGCGTAGCGCCCACCAGCAATCTCTTGCACCGTTCGCTATGCGTAGCGCCCACCAGCAATCTCTTGCACCGTTCGCTATGGGTAGCGTCCACCAGCAATCTCTTGCACCGTTCGCTATGGGTAGCGTCCACCAGCAATCTCTGTATGGGTAGCGCCCACCAGCAATCTCTGTATGGGTAGCGTCCACCAGCAATCTCTGTATGGGTAGCGCCCACCAGCAATCTCTGTATGGGTAGCGCCCACCAGCAATCTCTGTATGGGTAGCGTCCACCAGCAATCTCTGTATGGGTAGCGCCCACCAGCAATCTCTTGCACCATTCGCTATGCGTAGCGCCCACCAGCAATCTCTTGCACCGTTCGCTATGGGTAGCGTCCACCAGCAATCTCTGTATGGGTAGCGCCCACCAGCAATCTCTGTATGGGTAGCGTCCACCAGCAATCTCTGTATGGGTAGCGCCCACCAGCAATCTCTGTATGGGTAGCGCCCACCAGCAATCTCTCGCACTGTTCGCTATGGGTAGCGTCCACCAGCAATCTCTCGCACTGTTCGCTATGGGTAGCGTCCACCAGCAATCTCTCGCACTGTTCGCTATGGGTAGCGTCCACCAGCAATCTCTGTATGGGTAGCGCCCACCAGCAATCTCTGTATGGGTAGCGCCCACCAGCAATCTCTGTATGGGTAGCGTCCACCAGCAATCTCTGCTATGGGTAGCGCCCACCAGCAATCTCTGTATGGGTAGCGCCCGCCAGCAATCTCTGTATGGATAGCGCCCACCAGCAATCTCTCGCACTGTTCGCTATGGGTAGCGCCCACCAGCAATCTTTGTATGTGTAGCGTCCACCAGCAATCTCTGTATGGGTAGCGTCCACCAGCAATCTCTCGCACTGTTCGCTCACTTCTTTGAAGACGCCACGCTTATTGGACACCCAGTGGGAAAGTGAGAGGAATGAAGAGAAGAGAAGGAGATACGGTGAGTTGGGTTCCGGAAGATGGAGGACATCAAAGAGAGCATTTGTTTGTGCTGTCATGAAGCAACGGCCCAGTGAGGGTGGAACGCAGGGGTGGCTTTCAGTCATAATCGATAGGAGGAAAGTTCTGTTTAACGATGGCATCCCTCGAGAGAGTAGACAACTATTACCGGTAATAGAATTACCTCCTACTCCCTCATTTTGCTCGGTAACTTGATATTGTTGTCCCCGAGCCGCATCGGCCTCCACGCTGCTTTGCACCGAGTCAGCTGTGATGTAGTCTCAGTTTGTCTAAAGACTTCAAAATGGAATCTGTAATCTGCGGCCTAATAACTATATCGTCAGCCGACAGATTAGATAAAGAACGGCCACGAGTCCAAGGTGATTACGCAAACGTTGGGACCAAATGTACTGTCAGAAAACCTCTTGTAGTTCTTGTCGTCGTCGTAGTTGTTGTCATCGTTGTTGTTGTCGTCATTGTGTCGTCGTTGTTATTGTTGTTGCTCCTCTGCCTCCTCCTCCTCCTCCTCTGCCTCCTCCTCCTCCTCCTCCTCCTCTGCCTCCTCCTCCTCCTCCTCCTCCTCCTCCTCTGCCTCCTCCTCCTCCTCCTCTGCCTCCTCCTCCTCCTCCTCCTGCTACTGCTGCTGCTGCTGCTACTACTACTACTACTACTACTACTACTACTACTACTACTCCTACTACTGCTGCTGCTGCTGCTACTACTACTACTTCTCATCCTCCATGCCGTGCTTCTGCTCCACCAGCGGCTTTCCATCTCTTCCTTCCGCTCGTCTCTCTTTCTTCTGCCTCACTTTCCTCCTCCTTATACTCCTCCTCTCTTCCTTCCGCTCGTCTCTCTTTCTTCTGCCTCACTTTCCTCCTCCTTATACTCCTCCTCTCTTCCTTCCGCTCGTCTCTCTTTCTTCTGCCTCACTTTCCTCCTCCTTATACTCCTCCTCTCTTCCTTCCGCTCGTCTCTCTTTCTTCTGCCTCACTTTCCTCCTCCTTATACTCCTTCTCTCTTCCTTTTGCTCCTCCTCTCTTCCTGCTCCTCTTCCTGCACCTCTACCTCCTCTTCCTTGTCCTCCTGCTCCTCGTTCTCTTCATTCTTCTTCTCATTCCCTTCCTCCTGCTCCTCATCTTACTCCTGCTCCTACCGCCCCTCTTATTCCTGCTCCTCCTTTCTTCTGCCCCCTTCTCCTCCTTATACTCTTCTCCTTCTTTCTTTCATTCACCGTCCTTCTTTACATTCTCTTTCTCTGCATCTTCTTCTATCTTCCTCTCCCCTTCCTATCCTTCTTCTTTATTTTTCCGTTTCTTCCTTGCTTTTCTAAATTTTAATTTCACTTCACCTGCAGGCTCACAAAACTGACACAAGATCTCAGTAATGATGTTACAGAAAGGTGTCCCAAAATTCGCCGAAAAACACTCTGTGTCGCGGAAACGATGATACAACATAAACATAAGCCACCCTCACACACTGAGCGATACATGTCAGTCAACGTTCTTCGCGCATCGACCTGTCCATTCTGTGCTAGACTTCCGGGTCTTATCCCAAATGGCCACCAGAGCATAAAAAAGGGTGAGTGGGTGGGTTGTGCGCATGCGTCGCTACTCTTTCTGGTTACGTGGAAAGCCTGCAAATGCTCCCGTGCGCCGTGGGAAACCCCGTGCTTCATCCAAAGTCCACGTACCAATCAGAAGCCGGCCACGATCGTCCATCAGCGTGCGGACAGCAGTCTTTATGGGAAACACAGATGTCACGAGATCGATCTCGGCCTCACTAGCGTCTGTGACCTTTTCTGAGGCAGAGAGAGAGAGAGAGAGAGAGAGAGAGAGAGAGAGAGAGAGAGAGAGAGAGAGAGAGTGCAGAGAGAGACAGAGAGAGAGAGAGACGAGACGAGAGAGGAGAGAGAGACGAGAGAGAGAGAGGACAGGAGAGACAGAGGAGAGAGAGAGAGAGAGAGAGAGAGAGAGAGAGAGAGAGAGAGAGAGAGAGAGAGAGAGAGGTGGGGGTGAGGGTGGGGACGGGAGGGGGACAGAGACTGAGAGATACAGACAGAGACAGAGAGACAGAGAGAAACAAAGTGACAGACAGACAGACAGACAGTCAGACGGACGGACGGACGGACAGATGGACGGATGAACGGACAGACGGACTCAAAGAGACAGACACAAAGACATACACACAGCCTCACACACACACACACACACACACACACACACACACACACACACACACACACAGCCTCACACACACACACACACACACACATACACATACATACACACACACACAGACACACACACCAACGCAGACACACACACAACGCAGACACACACACACACACACACACACACACACACACACTCACATGAACGACGAGAGAGTGAAGTCCGTTCATATGTTTGAGTGCACGTTTGTGTATGAATGATTTTACATTTACCAGAAAATATCTTTGAGTCATATCAAGCACATGTGTGCGTAAGTGTATGAGTAATTCTGCACGTACCAGAAAATATCTAGCAGAAAACTGTTATAGCAAAATCAAGCACATAAATTATGTGTGTGTAAGAACGTGAATTAGTAATTCTACACGTACTAGAAAAGATCTACTGGAAAACTACTGTGGCCTAATCAAACACATGTGTGTGTGTGTGTGTGTGTGTGTGTGTGTGTGTGTGTGTGTGTGTGTGTGTGTGTGTGTGTGTGTGTGTGTGTGTGTGTGTGTGTGTGTGTAAGTTTTTGAGTGATTCTACACGTACTAACAAGATCTACTGAAAAACTATTGTAGTCAAATCATGTATATGTGTGTGTAAGTGCATGAGCGATTCTACATACTAGAAAAGATCAACTGGAAAACTATTATAGTCAAATCAAGCACCATTCTGTGTCTCAGAGACTACCACAATGAAGTATGCATGACAAAAAATGATTAAGCATGGATGGATGGATGGATGGATGGATGGATGGATGGATGGATGGATGGATGGATGGATGGATGGATGGATGGATGGATGGATGGATGGATGGATGGATGGATGGATGGATGGATGGATGGATGGATGGATGGATGGGTGGATGGATGGATGGATGGATGGATGGATGGATGGATTGGATGGATGGATGGATGGATGGATGGATGGATGGATGGATGGAGTGGATGGATGGACGGATTGATGGATGGATGGATAGATGCATGGATGGATGGATGGATGGATGGATGGATGGATGGGATGGATGGACGAATGGATGGATGGATGGATGGATGGAGTTGTACAACCTATCAGCCTCTATAGGCTATGTGAGGCCATTAAGCAAGAAAGTAACGAGAACAGTTTAGAGCAAGCGTAAATAAAGGCACGATGCTCCTGTTTATTCGCATCTTACGAATCGCGTGGGGAGACGCGGTGAGTCAATTCTGACCCCCAAACCACAGGGGGGCACGCACACGGGACGTCCGAGCCAAGGTCTCAACACAGGAGAAAGTATCAGATTTGTCTTCATTTATCTCTTATTAAACCATATTCGGGAGTGGTGGCATATTGGTGTCATCCAGAAGCTATCATAAAAGTTGGCAGTTATGGGTAGGCAGACATGAATTTTCTACGTCCCAGACAACAACCATATCGACATGACTATGCTTTTACAGTCACCGCTTTACAAAACGAGAAGCAATTTTTGGAAGGAGGCGAGATGTCAGTCAAGTAGAGGCCATGGTTTAAACTGCAAGAAAAGAGAGGTAGAATCGAATGGAAGCAAAGGCGAGGATTGGAGAGATAACATGGCTCCGCTTTATCGATGACGATATGCAGCGAGTCGAAATTTTTGGATACGTAATGCACGAGAATGACTGAAGAGCTGAGAGACGAGATAATACACTGACTGACGTTGATAGTGACTGAAAGACGAGAGAACACACTGACTGACGTTGATAGTGACTGAAAGACGAGAGAACACACTGGCTGACATTGATAGTGACTGAAAGACGAGAGAATACACTGACTGACGTTGATAGTGACTGAGAGATGAGAGAATACACTGACTGACGTTGATAGTGACTGAGAGACGAGAGAACACACTGACTGACGTTGTTAGTGACTGAAGTACGAGAGAATACACTGACTGACGTTGATAGTGACTGAGAGACGAGAGAATACACTGACTGACGTTGATAGTGACTGAGAGATGAGATAATACACTGACTGACGTTGATAGTGACTGAGAGATGAGAGAACACACTGACTGACGTTGATAGTGACTGAGAGACGAGAGAATACACTGACTGACGTTGATAGTGACTGAAGACGAAAGAATACACTGACTGACGTTGATAGTGACTGAAGACGAGATAATACACTGACTGACGTTGATAGTGACTGAGAGATGAGAGAACACACTGACTGACGTTGATAGTGACTGAGAGATGAGAGAACACACTGACTGACGTTGATAGTGACTGAGAGATGAGAGAACACACTGACTGACGTTGATAGTGACTGAGAGACGAGAGAACACACTGACTGACGTTGATAGTGACTGAAGACGAGAGAATACACTGACTGACGTTGATAGTGACTGAAATACGAGAGAATACACTGACTGACGTTGATAGTGACTGAGAGACGAGAGAATACACTGACTGACGTTGATAGTGACTGAAGTACGAGAGAATACACTGACTGACGTTGATAGTGACTGTTGCGTTCACCAGAGGATGGGGAAAACTGGAGTCAATACACTAACGGACAGCGTATTGATCAATCGCTCCAGTCAAAACACACAGAGTTAACTGTGACTTGTTCTGACTCACGGTAATACTCTTCTTTCCTCGTCGCAATAAACTGAATGAAGAAAAACTCAAAAGCTTGCGTTATTATAGACTTATCTGACAACTTCACCATCAGATACACAGCATTTCAGAAATCCTCCACTCGTCGTAATCTTAAAACACTGCCCTGGTCAACTCACTCTCACCATAAGAGAATTGCAGTGTTGGGGGTCGAGGGTCAAGACCACCACTACAAAGGGAGAGCACTACCAAGACGCGGAGGAACGTCGACATGTGGTGGACCAATCAAAAGGCGGCGTTCTTGAGGGATGTGTTGTCAAGGGCAACGTATGCGTCACTCCATCAAAGCGGGAAGAAGTGTTAGACAGCTGGCTTAAGGTCACGGATACTCACCGCTGTGTCACTCACCGCTGTGTCACTCACCGCTGTGTCACTCACCGCTGTGTCACTCACCGCTGTGTCACTCATCTTTTTCTCCCACCTTCTCCCAGGCAGCCCTCTGGGCTGGGAGTAAAACTGGACCCACCGCGCCTCTCTATGCGATTCCTAAAAGGCGAACACTTATAGAGAAATCGAGGCGTCTTGCTCTTATACAAACCAGGCCCAGTGAATTTGTAATCAATGCATTCATTCATTCATTCATTCATTCATTCATTCATTCATTCATTCATTCATTCATTCATTCATTCATTCATGCATTCATTCATTTGTTCGTTCGTTTGTTCGTTTGTGCGTTCGTTCGTTCATTCATTCATTTATTCATCCATTCATTCGTTTGTTCGTTCATTTGTTCATTCATTCATTCATTCATCCATTCATCCATTCATTCGTTCGTTCGCTTGTTTATTTGTTTACTCATTAATTAATTAATTAATTAATTAATTAATCATCCATCAAATCCTCCGTCTGTCCATCCATTCATCCGTTCGTTCATTCTTCTCTCTCTGTCTCTCTCATTCTGTCTCTCTCATTCTGTCTCTCTCTCTCTGTCTCTCTCTCTGTCTCTCTCTCTCTGTCTCTCTCTCTCTGTCTCTCTCTCTCTCTCTCTGTCTCTATCTCTGTCTCTCTCTGTCTCTCTCTATCACTCTCTGTCTGTCTGTCTCTCTTTCTCTCTCTCTCTCTCTGTCTCTCTCTCTGTCTCTCTCTGTCCCTCTCTCTCTCTGTCTCTCTCTCTCTATCACTCTCTCTGTCTGTCTGTCTCTATTTCTCTGTCTCTCTTTCTCTCTCTCTCTTTCTCTCTCTCTTTCTCTCTCTCTCTCTCTCTCTCTCTCTCTCTCTCTCTCTCTCTCTCTCTCTCTCTCTTTCCCTCTCTCTTACCTTAATTCACCTTGGCCTTGGGGGCGTGAACTGGTAAAAAATCTAGAGTCAGGACTCACGGTAATTAAATAAATCTCTGAGGGCAAAGTGTGGCTTTCAGTAGAAGTTCCACGCCTGAATTATCACTCTGTAAAGTTGTCGATTTTAAGACGTAACCACAGAGAGGAAGTGACGTTAGCTATGAGTCCTTTCGACAGCATGGACTTTGCTAGTCCTGCCCACAATCCCCTCCTCCAACCCCCGTTGAAGGTGACGATATATAACCGGTTTTCCCCAACTGTATATGTCTGATGGTACAGTCACATTGAGATACAGTAGAGGCGGGTTTCTCAGGACTGTGGATATGCAATTCAAAGCAATCCGAAAAGCGCTTGGGACATTTTTATAAGCGATCGCAACATCCAGTCAGTCAGTTAATATAATATATCCGTTTCCAAACCCAAACACTGTCAGGTTTGTCATCCCAATTTCGATACTGACTCCAGAATGATTACAGGCAATCACTTAAGAAGGGTACCGGAAACGCCCTTCGGATTGCTTTGGATTGCTTTGGACTGCTTCGGATTGCTTCGTATTGCTTTGGATTGCTTTGGATTGCTTTGGATTGCTTCGTATTACTTCGTATTGCTTTGGATTGCTTTGGATTGCTTCGGATTGCTTCGTATTGCTTTGGGTTGCTTCGTATTGCTTTGGATTGCTTTGGATTGCTTTGGATTGCTTCGGATTGCTTTGGGTTGCTTTGTGTTGCTTTGGATTGCTTTGGGTTGCTTTGGGTTGCTTTGGGTTGCTTTGGATTGCTTCGGATTGCTTTGGATTGCTTCGGATTGCTTTGGATTGCTTTGGATTGCTTTGGGTTGCTTTGGATTGCTTTGGGTTGCTTTGGATTGCTTCGGGTTGCTTTGGGTTGCTTTGGATTGCTTTGGATTGCTTCGGATTGCTTTGGATTGCTTTGGGTTGCTTTGGATTGCTTTGGATTGCTTTGGATTGCTTTGGATTGCTTCGGATTGCTTCGGATTGCTTTGGATTGCTTTAGATTGCTTCGGATTGCTTTGGATTGCTTTGAATTGCTTTGGATTCCATATCCATCAGTCTAGGAAACCTGCCGCTGGATGTACACTGATGGCGCTTGACATTTTACTCTTTCAGAAAGCTAAACAATGACAACATCTACTTTGTGGGTTTCAGATTTCAAATCTACCGATTTCTGGCTGGTTTTGACGTCTACAGTATGGCAGTGTACTTATTTTTCGTGGGGAAAAGAATTGTGTCCGATTGCATTATACCCCACGCGCGCGCGTGTGTGTGCATGTGTTAGTATGTGTGTTTGTGCGTGCGTGCGTGCGTGCGTGCGTGTGTGTGTATGTGCTAGTATGTGTGTTTGTGCGTGCGTGCGTGCGTGCGTGCGTGTGTGTGTGTATCTGTATCTGTGTGTGTGAGTGTGCGTGCGTGCGTGCGTGCGTGCGTGCGTGTGTATGTGTGTATGTATGCATTTGTAGTGTGTGCGTGTGTATGTGTTTGTATGTGTGTGTGAGTATCTGTGTGTGTGTGTATGTGTGTGTGTGTGGGTGGGTGGGTGTTTGTGCGTGCGTTCGTGCGTATGTGTGAGTGTGTGTATCTGTGTTTGTGTGTGTGTGCGTGTGTGTGCGCGTGTGCGTGCGTGCGTGCGTGCGTGCGTATGTGTGTGTACATGTGCAATGGTGTGCGTGTGCTTGTGTGTGTGTGTGTGTGCGTGCGTGTCTGTGTATTTGTATGTGTGTTTGTATGCGCGCACGTGCGTGTGGATGCGTATGCGTGTTCTCCATTTTACGTGTGAGTGATTTGATGTGCGTGTACGTGTGCGCGCACGCTGATGTGTAGTCTGTGTAAATGCTTGCGTGTGCTATATGTGTATGTATATACATGTACACATTTGTTTGCGTGTATTTGCATTTATGTACTCGTGTGTGTGTGTTTGTGTGTGTGTGTGTGTGTGTGTGTGTGTGTGTGTGTGTGTGAGTGTGTGTGTGTGTATGTGTGTGTGTGTAGATATGTGTGTATGTATAACTTTGCATGTGTGTATGCATCCACTTATGTCAGTGCATGTACATACATGTGTGCATGCATGTACACATGTGTGTTTGTACACTTGTATATACGTGTGTTTGTACACTTGTGGGCGTGTACCTTAATGAGTACAAATACACAGGTATGTACCTATGTGTGTGTATACCTCTATGTGAATGTGTTTACCCATGTCTGTGCGTGTGTGTACTAATGCGTATGCATGTATGTGAATACGCAAGCATGCACGCACCAAGCACTACGCACACAGCTGCAAGTCCAATGGAGAGAAGAGGGGAAAACGCCCCCAGTAATATCCATTGCGGACAGTCACCCAATATAATAAAAACAAACCGGTAAATGTTGCTTGTCCCAGTTTCATATCTTTGCATAAAAATGCGTATCTGTATTAATCAAAGGGAAAATGCTGGATGTTTATACTAAATGTCTATGCTGGTTGCTGCAAGCATACTTTCATTTGGATGTTTACTCTTTTGCGCAGATAGTGTTTAAAAAAGAAGGAGACATTTTATTTTAAAGAGAATAACATAAGATTAGTGCGGGCTAAAAATGTCAGCTTCCGAGCTGTCGTCTGGTGCAAGAATCACCACATGAATCACGAAGGGGAGCAAGCTCATTGTGACACGAAGCAAGGGAGGTAACTCCTAAATCAAGGGAAGCAACTCCTGTACAATATAGGAAGCAACTCCTGTACAATATAGGAAGCAACTCCTGTACAATATAGGAAGCAACTCCTGTACAATATAGGAAGCAACTCCTGTACAATATAGGAAGCAACTCCTGTACACTATAGGAAGTAACTCCTACATCGTCCTCAATTGATTAATCGGTTTTCTTCTATGGGCTTTTCCGTCGATCTTGTCCGTCTCGTAGAAAGTATGAACAGTTAAAAACTAAGTAATTATACTCTTCCATTTATTAAAAAAACAACAACAACAGCGCCATCTCCCCTTATCCATTGATCCACAGCTTGCACTGTATTGGCGTAAACTTGCCGTCCTGACTTCCCTTGTGACTTGAGGATAGAAGAATTGGCCAACCTTGTAGCTTGAGGATAGAAGAATTGGCCTACCTTGTCTCCCCACGCGTTGCGTAAGAGGCGAATAACTAGGGAAATCGTGACTTGATGTGCGCTTGGGGGTGTGTGTGTGTGTGTGTGTTTGTGTGTGTGTGTGTGTGTGTGTGTGTGTGTGTGTGTGTGTGTTTGTGTGTGTGTGTGTGTGTGTGTGTGTGTGTGTGTGTGTGTGTTTGTGTGTGTGTGTGTGTGTGTGTGTGTGTGTGTGTGTGTGTGTGTGTGTGTGTGTGTGTGTGTGTTGTGTGTGTGTGTGTGTGTGTGTGTGTGTGTTTGTGTGTGTGTGTGTGTGTGTGTGTGTGTGTGTGTGTGTGTGGTTTGTGTGTGTGTGTGTGTGTTTGTGTGTGTGTGTGTGTGTGTGTGTGTGTGTGTGTGTGTGTGTGTGTGTTTGTGTGTGTGTGTGTGTGTGTGTGTGTGTGTGTGTGTGTGTGTGTGTGTGTGTGTGTGTGTGTGTGAGTGCGCGTTCGCGTGCGCCCGCGTGCGCGCGCATGTCTCTGTATTTTGAGAGATAAATTGAATGAATGCAGAACTTTGTCAGGATACGACCGCGCTTCCTCTTTGCCACAAAGCGTGAACAACTTGGTGCGAAGGAAACAACGAGAAAGTGTTGGAATATTTACTGATATATAATGTATCGGAATTCTCTGTATTGTATTACATCGTTTTGCACCGTGTTGCATCCCTTTATTCACTATGTTCATTTCTTTCTCTGTAGATAAAGTTGGATGATGAAAAGGAGGTCTGCCCATCCTACCTCCAGATTCCTTTGGTTCCTTCTGATCTCCGCCTGCAGGGCCCCCTGTGGAATGGGGGTCAGAATAGACCCCCCGTGGGTTGGGGGTCAGAATAGACCCCCCGTGGGTTGGGGGTCAGAATAGACCCCCGTGGGTTGGGGGTCAGAATAGATCCCCCGTGGGTTGGGGGTCAGAATAGATCCCCCGTGGGTTGGGGGTCAGAATAGACCCACCGTGTCTCCGTATACGCTTCGTGAGAGGCGAGTGACTTGGGGAATCATGAACTGACTTGCTGTAATTCCAACCATTTCTAATGTTTTTCGTGATTATTACCCTTAAATAGCTTACAAAGGTTGATTGGCCGTAAGTTTCCATCCATCCATCCATCGAACTGCAGATATATATCGGCTTTGTCTCGCTTCGCCTGATGCCCTTTGTGACAGCAGTGTAGCGTGCAAAAAACGCGACCGTGCAAAAAAAGGCGTCGGAAGTGATCGGAGAGTTACCTCCCTCCGCTATCGCACGCGTTTTTGTGCGAAGTCTCTCACGACAAACGACAGATTTGCTGCTGTTGGAGTTATTTGTGCAGGTGAGTTGTTTTAATTCATTCTGCAAATTACGTAGAGTTCTAAAAGTTCGCCCGTGCAAAAGAGACGGCGGAAGTGACCTCCCTTTTTGCTATTTGCCAAAATGATTGACTCCGCTGATAGCGCGTGTTTTTGTGGGAAATCCCTGCGCCATGGCGTGCAACTGTGGTGTACAGGACGAATAAAAACAATCCACATGCAAAATTAGCTCGTACAGCAGCAAATCCGTCGCTTGTCGAGAGAGATTTCCCGCCATAAGAGAACCCGCGCTATCAGCGGAGTCTAAAGCAAATAACACCAAGGGAGGTAAATCTCGTATGACTTCGCCTTATCTTGCATGAGCGAATTTGTTACATGCTACATAATTTGCAGAATGATTAAAAACAACCCACATGCAAAAATAAATCATACAGCAGCAAATCCGTCGCTTGTCGGGAGAGATTTCCATCAAAAACACGTGCGATAGCGGAGTGTATATGTCGTGCCGAATTTGTGAAATTGCCGATTTCGCGTAATCAGCAGCTTTATTGCTCATTTCACGTAATCGGCAAAACGTTGCCTAATTCACGTAATAGGCAGCGAACTGCCGAAAATGTGTAACGCACTCAAAACTTTGCCCAATTCACGAAATAGGCTGCCGATTTCGTGAAATAGGCAGCTGATTACGCGAAACAGGCAATGTCTGCCCATTACACGAAATCAGCAAGATATGAAACTGATTGTTCGAAATAGAAATTCCATTTCGATTTGTTCGTTGTGCATGCTTTTCTCGATTGTTAATTGCTACACTATACACTGATCTGAGTTGCTCTCAAATGTACTTCTCTGATCACAGAAGAAAATATTTCGTGAATTGGGCAAATTTTTGAGTGCGTTACACATTTTCGGCAGTTCGCTGCCTATTACGTGAATTAGGCAACGTTTTGCCGATTACGTGAAATGAGCAATAAAGCTGCTGATTACGCGAAATCGGCAATTTCACAAATTCGGCACGACA
>JAWQFJ010019685.1:77500-79199 GCA_034096865.1 Theodoxus fluviatilis | reverse complement strand
CTATCAGACGGAGCAGCGTGATTGTTGCATCCCTTCACACATCCGCCCTATCAGACGGAGCAGTGTGATTGTTGCATCCCTTCACACATCCGCCCTATCAGACGGAGCAGTGTGATTGTTGCATCCCTTCACACATCCGCCCTATCAGACGGAGCAGTGTGATTGTTGCATCCCTTCACACATCCGCCCTATCAGACGGAGCAGCGTGATTGTTGCATCCCTTCACACATCCGCCCTATCAGACGGAGCAGTGTGATTGTTGCATCCCTTCACACATCCGCCCTATCAGACGGAGCAGTGTGATTGTTGCATCCCTTCACACATCCGCCCTATCAGACGGAGCAGCGTGATTGTTGCTTCCCTTCACACATCCGCCCTATCAGACGGAGCAGCGTGATTGTTGCATCCCTTCACACATCCGCCCTATCAGACGGAGCAGCGTGATTGTTGCATCGCTTCACACATCCGCCCTATCAGACGGAGCAGCGTGATTGTTGCATCCCTTCACACATCCGCCCTATCAGACGGAGCAGCGTGATTGTTGCATCCCTTCACACATCCGCCCTATCAGACGGAGCAGTGTTTCGGCGTTGAACTGCATGAATGAAATAGAAGCTGATTCGTCGACGCTTGATAACGAAAACACGGATGTCTCCTGACGTTGACACATGTTTGTTACTGGTAAATAAGTCAGAAATCTTCTTGGACGGGGCATTGAAGTGGAAATTGGATTTTCGTCCTCTGCATCTACATTTATACTTACAATGGATGAGTCTAGTCAATTAGCTGCAGTATCTCTGTGCACACTATATCGCTTAATTAAAATCAGTATCACCTCCCTCCACTCTCACATACACAATTATCTAATTCTTTCTGTTTTCAGGTCACTAGTGGAGGGGGGATAATTATTTCACTCACTCTCTTCTCATGCTCGCATGACGTGACACAATGTTCATCAAAGATTTTCTTTAATCAGACTTAATCATGAGTGAAATCAAATTCAATGCAATATGAATGAAAATATCAATCAATTCTATCAGTCTACTCTCTGACTGAAAAGTAGAGGATTAATTCCACTGACCCGAAACCAACATTGACTCAGATTACTCACAAGTTCACGCTGATGGGCGAAGGCTGTTCTCGAATCTCCATCGACGAAAACTTCTGCCCAAAAATGATAGATCCACTCAGGAATGGGCATTCACAAGCACACTCTCTCTCTCAAGGTTCTACCTCGAAAGGAGAGGATCAAAGGCCATAGACACCTGTGGGTTCACCCACACACATATGTACCCAAACTGACACAGGTTTTAACACTCAGCGAGTGCTCAGTGTCAAACAATGAAAACTCTCCATGCGACGAAACTCGGCGTCATAGTCCGGCGAAGCTTGTTCTTCATTCAAGGAGGACTCTGTTCTTCTTGGTACAACCTTTCAGATGGTCAGGGGAGGATTAGAATTTTAACGTGTTCTGCCTTAACACGGAGCTGCTCGAAATACATCTGCACACGATGACATTCTCAGAGCCAACTGACTAGATTTTTTGTCGTTTTTCGACTGAAGAGTTACTCACAGCGCACACGCCACCATCCTTAACCAATCAACTTCATGATTGCATAATCCATAATTTTGGAAACAGCCGGTTCAAACCGGTCTCAAAGTGCAAATCTTGGCTTGTTCCCGCCAAAACATCGTCATG
>JAWQFJ010019685.1:52500-65000 GCA_034096865.1 Theodoxus fluviatilis | reverse complement strand
TGTCATAGTCTGTCAGCAACAGATTTGATTTCAGTTGCATGAATGAATGTAGCTCCTTGATTCTTCCCACCTACGCACCCCACTTTCCCCCCACACGCCATGTTGGTGACAAAATAATTAAGTCTGCTCTCTCTGTGCAGTTCATATGTGCATTCCTATTGCTACTCCTATTACATAATAAGGCTGTTAAAATGATATTTTACTTATGATCCAACATGATCATATGGCATTTGAGAGATGAAAAAAATGTAAATTGTAAACTGCATGGTGCTTTTTTCTTGATTCATATTAGCAATTCGTGTCCATCACTAAATCATGTTTGGCTGAAATGTGGATTCAACTGACCTGAATACTGAAAAGTCACTCAAAAAGACAAGTAAAAACACTGGCGTACACAAACATTTTTATTATGTAATAGAACTGTTGTGATGGACATCACTGTTTTGGTTTGAGTCATTAGCAGTGCATCCCTATCACATCATGAAATCTGCTGACCATTCCAGAAGCACACTTTGTACAGGTCACCTATTCACATGAGCCAAGCTATAGACGTACACAGTGGAATACTGAGGGTCCAGGTCAGCCTTGCCCTGGCCACCACAAGTGTTCGAGAAGAAAAGTTGACGCACCAGTGAAAACATCTCCGACCATCTCGGCCTCTAACACTGACAAGGACAGCAGTACACGCACATCAAAGTAACCCATCTATCACCAGACAGGTCTTTAACACAGCACAAGATGCCCCCAGTTCTTTCCCCTCCTCACAAGGAATACAGGGGCTCGTGAGTCTTCCATTCTTAAAGTACAGATGAAACTCTAAGAGGACAGAGAGTTGTACGACCATTGGCTTTGGTTGAACCCGTGACCTTCAACAAATGTGGTCAAATTGTCTGCCTCCCACCACCCCCTTATTTCCCCCCCCCCCACTTCTGACCCCAAGGAGCATGCATGTGCCACTGGGATGTACTAAATGTAAAAACATTGCCTAGTTTGTGCAGCCAAGGTCCACTCCTAGGCACATTTTCATTTATTGGTATGGGTTAGGGGAAGTGGCATGCATGTGTGCAAGTATGTGCACGCATCAGTATGTGCTGGTGTACATATATATATGTGTAAGTGTTCGTGTGTACATGTACATAATATGGATAAAGAAAATTTACTTTATTTTCCAAGAAAATCACATGTACAGTTTAAAATTCTAGGTTGAACCCAACATAAAGAACAATAACAATATTCTTACTGAATTGGGAAAACATTTAACAAAAATGGGCACATTTCAAATTAAATGTGAAAATACTAACAGGTTGATGTCCAATAACATTATGATTTTATTATGCTTGCAATTTTCAAACATACTGTAAACAACTGTAGGCTGTCATGGAGCATGTCAACTAACCCCAAAGATGAAGTCTATGATGACAGGCATGACAACAGAGGTGATGACATGATTGTCAAATCAGAGCAATACATTGTCACCTAAACCCAGGAAGATCAATTCATGTAGGACATTTTCACAACTTTTTTCTTTCCCTAAAGCTCATCTCTTTCACCTCTATGGACATCCAAGGTCATGCTACATTGCTAATGCAGGATATCCCTGTAGACAAAATGTTAACAGATGCTTAACTACTTCTGGGCCGTTGTATGCAGAGTGAGAAGAAAATCGTAATCACAATTGATTGTCAGCAGAGAATACTGTTAATGGCCTATCATATGCTGCCATACAGTGAACCAAGCCAGTTGTCATTTCCAAGAGACAGACAAATGCAAGCAGAAATGGAAAAATTAATAAAACTGTCAGCAATCAGGGATGAAGTGGCAAAGTATTGTAGACTGGGCCTCTCTGCTTTCAGGTATTGTTATTCCTATCACAGTCAGAAGAACAGAATCCTTCTTCATGCATTGCATTAAGCACTGCATTTCTGGTTCTGCTGCGGAGATGGTTTTTACCATCCATAAGGGATCTAAGTCCCCTTTTGGTTGGCCAGCTTTACATAACCCAACATTCAATGTGCAAGGTTTCCGGCAAGAAGAAAACAAAAGTTGGGGGGACAAAATGTATAAAGGCCAAACTTAGCAAAAGAGTATGCATACAAATAAATGCTAGGCTTCCCTTGCAATTCTGACATTCTTCTACAGACGTTCACTGTTGAAGCCTCATAATAAACTTAACAAGAAGGGCAAAGCCCATACGACTCACATGCTTGACCTTTATATGACCTTGACCTTCAGGTGACCTTCAAGGTCAAGGTCAAACAACTAAACCTACCAATGACATCATACACAAAGAAATGCTTTACACATTTTTCCTACCAAAATACATGTGACCTTGACCCAAGGTCAAGGTCATCCAAGGTCATGCAACACAAAGCTGTTAATTCAAGACATAGGAAGCACAATGGTGCTTATTGGCACTTTCTACCATGAGATATAGTCACTTTTAGTGGTTCACTACCCCATTTTGGTCACATTTCATAAGGGTCAAAGTGACCTTGACCTTGATGATATGTGACCAAATGTGTCTCATGATGAAAGTATAACATGTGCCCCACATAATTATTAAGTTTGAAACAGTTATCTTCCATAGTTCAGGGTCAAGGTCACTTCAAAATATGTATACAATCCAACTTTGAAGAGCTCCTGTGACCTTGACCTTGAAGCAAGGTCAACCAAACTGGTATCAAAAGATAGGGCTTGCTTTGACCTATATACCACTTGTAGCTAAGGTCGCCATTCTCAATAACGTGGGAGAAAATTGGGAAAATGTGAAAAATGACTGTTTTTGAGACCACATTTATGGCTCCTGTGACCTTGACCTTGAAGCAAGGTCAAGTCACTATGTATGTTTTTTGAGGCCTTGTCATCATACACCATCATGCCACATTTGGTGTTGATAGACTTAATAGTCTCCGAGAAAAATCCAAAGTTTAAGTTTTTTACGGACGCCCGCCCGCCCGGACGGACGGACGACACGGCTCAGTACATAGACTCACTTTTGCTTCGCATGTGAGTCAAAAACTAGCAGCCCATGGAAACCTCGTGCAGCCACTGTTACTGACTAAACTTTTTGTGTACAAGGACAAAGCCAAGTCTCGTAAACTCGCTTTTCCCCCACTTTCAATGCATACCATCATTTTGACATCTAAGCTTATGTCTCTACCAACATATCCAGCAGTTTCTACAGACCAGCAGTGCACACAAACGAGGACCTGGGTCTATGCACATGCAACACCCACCAGGACACAATGATGTCATCTAAAAGCTAAGCATCTGGAAAAACCTACATGGTCCATTCTAAACAACAAATGAAAAATCCAACAGAACCATCCTGTCTATTTTAAACAACAAATCAAGAATCCAAAAAAACCATCTTAGACCATTGTGGGATGTAAGTTTCCCATATATACACAACTCAGAGAGAGAGAGAGAGAGGAGAGAGAAAGAGAGGGAAAGAGAGACAGAGAGAGGAACAGACAGACAGAGAGAGACGAGACGGAGAGAAGAACAGACAGAGACAGACAGAGAGAGAGAGACAGACAGAGAGAAAGACAGACAGAGAGAGATAGAGACTTTGTACTAATGCCAAATATCAACATTAGCAGCAATGCAAGTTTCCATGGATGCCCAGAGGACACATGGAATCCAATGCAAGCAGCTATTATGCACTTTCCACATGTGTCAGAAGCCATGTTACAGCACATTTCAGAAGCCATGTTACAGACTGCCAGATCCAAGTATGCCAGCATATGCCTTTTTCATGGAGCTACTGGTAAAAACTGTTTTAACAAATTACTTGTGTCCAATTCAACTGTTTTGCATGTTCCAGTAGACATTATGCAGGCTGCCATAAAGTTCAATTACAAGTATAAGCAACCCAGCTTCTCAGTGCATTCATTCCTGGCTGAAGGGGGGTCCTCAATGAGCAGTTGCAAATGCAGGTTTACATATGATGCAGAATTTCTGGAGTTCCCCCTGACCAATATACCCATGTTTCCAGCAGAGTGGATGCGAATTGCTGGGCTGGAGGTGAGGGTAATGGAACTGTGCAATGGCTGCACAAAGTGTAAGACTCCATAAGAGGTGGAGTATCCCTCCCTGATGGAGATGTCAACACCATTCATCATTCCCCATAGACAGACATGTCATCTAGATACATGTAACCAGTTGTCCACTACAGGCAGACAAGCCATCCATGGGTGGGCACTGTCAATGATATTTATGAACCACTATGGGGCAACATATTGCCCAGTGCACCAGGTGTGTCTACATCAGCAGGCCTGTCCTCGTTACAAAAAGATGCGACGAAGGTTTCCAGGTGAGGTGATCATGTTACACTGTGGGCACAGCTTCTTGGCTCCCTGCAAAAGACCACAAAACAAGGTAAGAACAAAATGAGCAAAAAGTGAACATTCCAATACAGGTTCTTCAACAATGTCAAGATTATCTTTCAGTCTCAAACAAACAAAATCAAACCAAACCAAACCAAAAAAAAACACACGCACACACACACTATAACATAAAAAGTTATATATAAAGTTGTGAGTGCATTTCTGCTGCACACTATTTCAGCTTGCAAGAATGAGCCATGACAATACTGTCTGGGCCTTTACACCATCTGCATGTCTGTGCACAGAAGACCACTGAAAGCCCAAGAGCAAACTGCATGACCTACCAGGGTGCGCAGCCAGCATTCCTGACAGTGGACATGCCAGCACTGAATGGACACCAGGGGGCAGCGGTATACTCCCTGCAAACAGGAAACAGCCATGAAGGATGAAAGCTGAATGGGTGGATGGGCGAGTGGGTGGGTAAGTAAAGGGATAAAGGAATGGATGTATAGCAAGATAGAATTATGGATGGATGAATGGATAGATGAATGATGAATGCAATAAGGATGGATAAATGAATGAATGCACATATGGCTGAATGAATGCACTGATGGACGGATGGATTGTTGGAAGAATCTAAGCAACAAAACTATCTCAAAGACTTAAGCATTATCTCCCCTTGACCTCAGAAAAGAGTGACTACCCTGAGCAATGCTCTGTCCATACAAATAAGCATCTTACCTGGCGAGGCAGTCCACACATAGGCACACATGGACAATTTTTTTAAAGCATCATATCTGTCCTTCTACCAGCCACATGTCATCATCACCCATCATGGACTTCTGTCCATGACATTTCCTAATTGCATCTGCCACAACATCAGTTTTTCTGCTCAAGATTATGAAGATCTACTCAAGGAGACAGCAATTCCCTCTGTGTCGTCCCCCCCCCCCCCCCCCCCCCCCCCCCAATGCCCCATGCCCTGCAAATGCTTTACACACTCAGCATCATTCTCAGAAAACTTTTTAAGAATCAATCCACCCTAAGCAAAGTTGTATGCAACTGTTCACTGTGCAACAGCTGTGCAGTGCTGTACACCATTCAACACTGTACGACACCACACCACACTTCACTACACACGTCAGTGTGCAACAAATGTGCAGTGCTGCTCACCACTCTACACTTTACTTCTCTACACTACACACGCCTGTGTGCAACAAATGTGCAGTGTTGCACACCTCTCTACATTAGACAACACAAGGCTGTCTGCAACAACTGTGCAGTGCTGTACACTACCCTACACTACACTGTATTAGTCTACACTACACACAACACATGTCGTTGTGCAGGAGGTCTCACCATGCAGATCAGACACTTTTGTTTGTTGTCCTTGGACTCGTCCTCATGCAGCCGTGCTTTTAGAAGGGAGATAACTTGGTCAGGAGGTAGGTGAGAGTAGTCTTCCTTCCTGCAGAGAGAAATGGCAATCATTGAAGATGGCATTAGGTGAAAATATCAAGTATGATTTTAATGTCCCCCAAATACTGAAAGGTAGTGTCTGTGACCACTTATGTCTTGAATTTAATGTCCCTGCCATATATGCAATAATATTGCTTCATTAATGCAAGTATAAAAATGTTCTTGTTTAAACAGAATTACTCAAAACTGACTTTATTTCGTGGTTATTTTGACATTGACCTTCTCATGGATTTTTTCTTTCTTTCTTCAGAACAAACAGGTTTTCTTTGTATCAAGAACTCACTGAAGTTCAAGACATTAACTAACAACACTGCTTTATGAAGTAGACTAAATTTCCAACACTCACTTATGACAGAGTGATAGTTTATGAAAAGTGTTACTACACTCCATTTCTGGTTTTCATGTGTCATTGGATACTGAATCAGCATGAGAGAAAAAGCTCAGTGCATGATACCAGCAAACCAAATGCAAAACTGAGGTCCTTGTGACTGGAAGTCAATGCTAAAGAAATCTTTCAGGGCTCCACTGACACCAGAACTCACACATCCTGCTTGTTTGCGTTGTCACCGCTGTCGGGTTCCCATTTGTCCGAGCTGGCCATAGGCTGGTCATCTCCTTCTGTAGACAGCAAGACCAGAGAAAGCTGTAGTGTGGCAAAGCTACCACCTCTCAGTCAATCACTCTGGTAGAGTATTTTAATTTCAGGAGCTCCACAAAATTGTCTCCATACATCAAGCTGAAAATGCTGTTGTCATATCTCTTCTCATTTAATAATAATGCAATTTGCACAAGTTAATAATACTATCTTGTTTGGTTAGAAGACAATTACGTAACAAACGTATGACCTCTCTAAAATATGACAAACCTAAATGACATCATAAAGTAATTTTTATTGTTTGGTAATTTCTTTGAATTAAATTTGTATCCTCAAAAGTGGTGCACAGTAATGATTAATGAAGCATATAATTACCAATGAATTATTAAAGTCATTTCATTATTCTTACCATGTGAACTTGTTGAGGTTACAGCACTGGAGGAACTGCAGACAAGAACCAAACTTGGAGTCAAGTTTCAAAGTGATTCATGAGCATGTGACAAGGCACAGTAGGACCATGTCAGTTGATGACCATCTTTTTTCACTTACTGCAGAAATCCTCTCCTTCTGCACATTCCAGTGATGAAAAGCAATTACTTCAAAAGAGACTTCTTCGAATAGTCCATCTATACTTGATTCTCACACACATGCATGAGCACACACACACACACATTGCATGACAATCATACCCTTAAAAAAATATCCCCTATCAACCATTAAACAAAGTTTGCCATTTCAATGCACAAAGATCTCTCTAATGAAAAATCAGCTGACAGATTGTAACTTCTAGAGCAACATGTGCCACAGGATCAAGTTTGGGGGAGGGGTGAAGCACTAGCATTCAAACAGCGCCATTCATCACTGGGAGGACAGGAGGGGCGGAGAGGAGACCTACCTGAGCACAGCGCCTCGAAGGGCCTGCCTCTCTCTGTCCTCATTGGGTTCATCAGCTGACAGGGGAACCACGTCACTCTCTGAGAATCTGCAGACTGTCAAGGAAATGTACAACTTCCTACTGTCTACCAATCTTCAGGGAACAGACCATAAGTAGGCTGGCAGTTTGAAGGTCAAGTAGAGAAGAAGATGTATAATTGGTCTCCTTTTTTGTTAATCATTAAAATGTGGTTTCTGTTGTGTTTTTTTAATTACTTTAGGCTTTAGACAATATACTGCATGTGACTGTGCACGGCTTATAGAGAAACAAGGCTCAATTATAAAAACAACTTTCAAGAAAAAGCTAAGTGAAGTTATTAGTGCAGTGAGTCAAGTATACCTTTTCCAGATATTTACGTCACTGAAAAAATGAGATATCCTCTATGAACCTTTTTCCCTGGAAATTAATGAATAATATTGTGGTTTAAATATCTCATTTTGTCATTTTTGGTACTTTAGCCTTGTTTTCTTTTGCACGGTCATATATTTTCAAAAATACCTGGCAAGAACTTGGAAAAAGAAACAACCCACCATCTTCAAAGCTACATACTATGATAAAACCTAATGCACAAAGGAGCAAATGCTGGAGCAGTCACATGAAGCTTTGAAGAGAAGTGTAATATTCAGAAGTAATGGGTTCAAATGGAACAATATGTATTAAAGTCATTGCAAGGCACTTTGTACAATAATAATACAGGTGGTTTTTTTTGCGAGCTGATGCAGAAATGCATACATCAGCTGACTACATGCCAAGTGGAGCTGGAGGCAAGACTCCTAGAACACGTTAAGGAAAAACAACGCGTCTCAAGATCAACCAAGTTGCAAGGATACTGTGCAGGCCCAAACATTTCAGAGTCGTCTCCATCCACGTTGAGGTCTCCCTCCTCTTCTGCAGACTTTTTGATGCAAGTAGTCTGAAAGCCCAAACCTGAAATGCCATTAACAACACGGATGTCAAAGACTGGAAAACCGAATACATTTATTTTACACACAAACACACACACACACACCTGCACGCACACACTTGCAATTCCTTTCACACAATGAAAAACAACACACACAATGTTAAAACACAAACAATGACATAGGTTTGATGTGTCCATGTAGGCTCACAATCTATGGCATTTCAAACCAAAAGAAACACAATCCACATTTCACTGTGTAAAATATAGTTCTGAATGACTAATCAGTCCCACCCAAGAAAGGAAGGCCATTTCTTTTCCATCTCCAGTAGAAACATACCTGAGAAGCCGCCCTCCATCAGACTGGTGGCGCGAACTCGAGTTTCCCCAGCCCACTCGTACTCCACAAATGGTTCAGAGTCTCCTTCAACATCCACTGGCTCGTCCTCTCCATCTCCCTTGTTCTGAAACACCATGACTTTCTGTTCAATACAAGTGTTCCCAATGTTCTTATTTCCATCAACCACCACTCCCAGTGCCATGCATTTTCCATCTCTGCAGCATTGTGATCAAAATTCAACTCCATATTGCCTTTGAAAACAAACACCCATAATTTGTTTTTGCTCCCTGAACATTCTCAACCCACCATCTCCCATGCACATCTTAGTAAAGAATTACAAATATATATCAAATTTCACAATGACTATGCAAAATACAAAACCCCCAAAACATACAAATTTATCCCACTTCAACCTCCCTTAACGTGTAATGCAGTTTGATGTTTATTGCAAAAAGAGTTGGAAACTGCCAGAAACAGGGCAAGGGCTATTACCTTTTTCAAGCACATCTCCACATGGCAATTCAGCTCCTCTGGACTCCCCACCAGCTTCTCACTGCAGATGGGACACTGAGTCTCACGAGTGACCTCCTCACTCGGCTTCTTCTTCCTCATCCTCAGTCTCGCTGTCAGCAAAAGGAGACAACTTTGATTAAGGATGAATCCTCAGTCTACTTTATTTGCTTTCCACATGATGAATTAAATGAAAAAATCAATTCCTTTAATATATCTATACTGGAGCATGCGTCATTTTCCCAAATCTGAAGCAACTAATGCTGTGAAATGCAGCTTTTCATCAATCGTAAGATCTGAACACTAGTAACATTTGAGCATTTACTGTGAAAAGACAATATCAGACTGTACATTTAGTGCCTTCCTGAGAAGTTTTACAGATCCAGGCATTCATGTTTAAAGTCATACAATTCAAACCCCCATGTGAAACTGGAGAGGACAAATGCAGAGCTACACACACAAGCAGATCGAAGGGAGTGAATCATAACTAGCTCTAATAGATGGAATAATAAAAAACTGTATGAAAGCTTTCCTGAACATGATCCTTTGCATGCAAGTAATGTTCAAAGCCCCTTGGGTCACATAATTCAAAGGTGATCAAAAATGCACCCCAAAATTCAATTTTCAAAAGTGTCCTTTATTTTGCACTCAAGTTTTATGATCTAGTCAGGAATGACTGATTCTGCTTTCCCCCCTCCCACTGGTTCACACTACCCACCTCCCCTCACCCATGACGACCACCAGGGCAAACGCAGGGGATGTTCCTTCAGAAAGCCTCGCCCCACTCCTACCCCTGGCTCCATCCCATGGGAGTGCAGACCTGGGACAATGCGATCTGCACTACTTTGAAGGCCATTCCCAATGAGGTGGGAAGTGCAGGCACAAAACAGATCCACACCCTCAAACACCTGCACCAAAGATTTCCACCCCTGAGGTGGGTCCTGCCTGTCTCACCAATGCCCACCACGTGGGGACATAAAGGAGCGCCCTGGGGCAAGCCTGCTGTGTAATTTAATTAAGCAGAAGCGGGCTGTCCTAGGAGGTCAGGCAAGACATAAAACAGGTAACTCTAACTACCCGCCAAGACAGTGAGAAATAGTTCCAGGGGATCAGGTGGTCCAAGGAAAATGCCCACGATGCAGAGAGAGACTTGGAAGATGGGGTTAGAGGTGGGGCAGGATGAGGGTGGAGGTTCAACAGCACAATCGCCCACAACCCAAGGCAGGAAAAACAGATCTAGAAAAGACTTTAAATGCCTGTGCATGAATCCTAACCCATCCCCACTCCCGAATCCCTCAACAATAGTTTACCCAGGCATTTTCTCACTCTCTTTTTGCAATGCTGTTAACAGGAAACAATGTACAATGTTCAGAAACTTTTGATTACCTTCATAAAATATGCAGTTACTACAGATTATTACGACATAAGTGTGCAGTTTCCAACAACAAACTGAACTCATGATAAAGAAGCTTTGGCATCCCTTTTTACATTCCCATGCTAAAGCATTTCGTTCCACATACACAGCCCAAGGCAGCCCATCCCCAAGGACATTGAACCTTCCAGAGATACTCCAAGAAATGCACAAAAGTATGCAAGTTCTATGAAACCAGCAGAATCACATCTGGAGGTGATGAATTATTCAGAAACAACGAACTTCTCCTGCTGTATACTTTTACTTTATCAGCAGCATAACAGAAACCGATTCCTTCAAAAATGTCACATTATGAAAAATTTCTATCCCTCCCTCCCTCCGGCTATCTTACAAGAAGTTTCAAGTCAAGAAACTGAAGAGAACTATAATTGCATCCCACGGCAAGCAACACACCTAGCAAAGGCAGGGCTTGACTCAACCCCTAATGGACAAGTGATAAATGAGCAGGCAGAGGGTGGGGTGGGGGGTGGGGGGGTGAGGGGTGGGGATGGTGCTTACCACTGAGGCGTGACTGCCGATTACAGTGCACCCTGTTGAAGTTCTGCAAGAGGAAACACAGCATGAAAGCCAGAGCTGGGTTTCAGGTGAAGCAAGGAAAGGCAGGGACAAGTGTCTCCCTGGCCGATAATTTGTCACTAATACCTGTCGCTTTGTGCGGCAGGCTTAGCCTCCCATACAGACACCATGTACAATTTCTCCAGTGTCCCCAACTAACACAACCAGGATCATCCATTGTCAGGCGAGGCTGCTGGTCTCACAGCAGCAAGGCCTGGGATACACTTGGCTTTTTGTTTACTCAACTGTAAGCCACGGAAGTACAAGTGTTGACTTATTTGAAACTCACTGCCTTTTTTTTCCAACTCAAGAATTTACATACTATTCCTGCACCCACAGAAAAACACACAAGCAAACAAACACAAAATGAAATGTTTGCTCTATGAAGTACAATGGCATCCAGTATACAGCTTGCTTTTTTAAAATATAGAAATTAACCATTCTCTCCAATCACGTGCATGAACTTTCATGTACATATGAGTTAAGGGGCAATACTTGAACACTAGAATATATCCAGGGTTTTATCAAAGCCAGGGGAAACAAAATGTACCCTCCCCAAGTCAAAACCGCTTTTCTTGTGTGGGTCCTAGATATAACAAGAGAAAACAATGATGTCTTTCACAAAAATAAGATTTTGCCACCAAGATTCCAGCATCTTTAAGGCCAAATGATATCATTTTCAGTCAGTTTTCCCAACAGAGTCTCTTGTATTACTGTCATGATATTTCCTGCAATAATATTTCTTATCTGAATACTTCATAACATTTTTAATATCCCATGTTGAATCCCAGATGTCATTCAAAGTTCTCAAGTTTTTCAGTCAGGACTGCTGGAGAGGAGAAAAGATACTGAACTGAGAAAGAATACTTCAATGGGGAGGGTAGACAAAAGGAGAGGGACCAGGTCCATACTGCAATACTGGCATTTGGAATCCAACAGGTGATAAAGTCTACACAGAATACATCACTATTAGGCTCACACGGCCACCAAGGAGACCACCTACCTCCTGCCTGGCCCGTGCTGATGCCTCGGGTGAGGGGGAGTCACGCCCTCGTCGTCCTGACAGGGGGGAAGACAGGCTCTGTAACACATGAATGAATGGATGGATGGATGAATGGATGGATGGATGGATGGATGGATGGATGGATGGATGGATGTATGGATGGATGGATGGATGGATGAGATGAGATGAGATGAGATGAGATGAGATGAGATGAGATGAGATGAGATGAGATGGATGGGATGGGATGGGATGGGATGGGATGGGATGGGATGGGATGGGATGGGATGGATAGATAGCTGCACAGATGGATGGGTTGATGAAATGATTTAATGTAGATAATAACAAAACAAGAATACACAAAATAATACAGACACAAATAAACAAACGCATAAACGAAAATTGTTGAACATATCATCCTCCTCA
>JAWQFJ010019685.1:40000-47500 GCA_034096865.1 Theodoxus fluviatilis | reverse complement strand
GAAAGTACATGTATACAATGCCTTTCATTTTTACGAGCACGACAGAAAACACCTGCAGTAACATAAGACGGCCACACAGACTGTTCACTTGAACGAGTGAGTGAGTAAGCGAGTGAAAGACTGTATGCTAATACACAGAAATGCAAAATTGTACTTTAACTAGTTTTCTTTCGTTTTGATGCATTGAAGGGGACAAAAGACGAATTATTTTTCTCCTGTGACATATACAGATGAAACGCACGGCTAAGGCGACAAGATTTATAATTCCGAAGTAGGCAATCATCCACAAGCAGGAAAATAAGATACTGACGAAAAAGTTTGCTCAATGAAAAAAACACACCACACAGACTCACACAGACACCACACATACACATAGACACCCCCCACCCCCCAAACACCCACAGACAGACACAGACAGACACACACCCACCCTATACCCTCCCATGGAAGCAAAAGTTTACTAGAAGGGAGAAGTGGGGACGGTCCCATCCAAAGCCCAGAATAAAGCCATGCATGCAGCCTTGCATTCTCGGACTCATTAAGTTGAAACCTGCACTTGCCCCATTTGAAATATCGCGAATGTTATCCATCATCCAATTAAAATAAACATATACATTCTTAAATTAAAAGACGGGTTTTCAGGACTCTCTCTCTCTCTCTCTCTCTCTCTCTCTCTCTCTCTCTCTCTCTCTCTCACACACACACACACACACACACACACACACACACAAACACACACACACACACACACACACACACACACACACACACACACACACACACACACACACACACACACACACACACACACACACACACACACGCAAACAAGTCGTTTGTCACAACAAATACATGTTTAACACATTACCTACAATTTCGGGTTAATTGTGAACAACTCGTTTCTCGAAATAAAGTTATTCCAGGCAGTTTTAAAGTTCAGATGAGTATTGAGATTTCTGACAATTGATACCAAGCTCGCACACACACACACCCTACCCCCCCCCCCCCCACCCCCCCCCCCCACCCCGATTTTATTTGCAAACATTTTAATATATCCATTTCCCAATTTCTAATAGTAATACTGCCGCAGTGATCACTGCTGTTTCACTGTGAAACCGAGATTAGAAACCAAAAATACTGATTACATTCGTAGCAGGAATAAAACACAATGCACATATCACACAAACACAGCACTCGGCCTTTTGACAGTTGCAAGAACCACAATACACTACTGATCTTTCATCTACGATACTCTGAAACTAGAATAAAGAAATAAATACGGTATATTCTGTGCGATTGTGACGAAAATCATGTAAAGGCAATTGAAATGTCGCTTCTAAAACATTATACATGTAACAAAGCAGCATCTACACAGCTTCTGCACATGTATGCCAGCAAAAAAACATTCAAACAATTTACACCATAGAACCTTTCCAGACAAGTGTTTCGGTGGATAGCATTAAAAAAAAACTTGTTCTTAAACACTGCGTTCGACATTTATTCCTTTAAAAAAAAGTTCCAAATAATACACATCGGGGTTTTGAGTTTTTGCTTTCTCAGAACATCGAGCTCGTGTCAACACAGTATTTGGGCTTGCTTGAGAGTTTCTTTTCATTGCCCTATATATAAAACACACGGGAACGTTCTGTATAAACTCCAAAGATTCAATAACCATTTCAGTTCTGTTGGATACGCCCGTTTCTCTCTCTCTCTCTCTCTCTCTCTCTCTCTCTCTCTCTCTCTCTCTCTCTCTCTCTCTCTCTCTCTCTCTCTCTCTCTCTCTCGCTCTCTCTCTCTCTCTCCCTCCCCACACTTTTTGGGGGGGTCCATTGCTCGTCTGTGGACTCAATTGGAACAACAGCGATCCTAGTGTGATGTCCTCCGTTCAAAAATAGAAACTGTGTGCACACCGCGGACGCCGTTCATCGAACGCAGTTGTACGACGTGTGACTAAAAATACGGCTGTAAAATGATGCCGCGAAATATTTATGGTGCTGCGTTGCACCACGTGTTCCCACTCGGTATTTAAAAAAATTGTGTTTATTTCTTCCCCAAGCTTCCTTTGTGCGTCTCTCACGTTGCCCAGACCAGGACTATATTGTTCTAAGTCGTGAATTTTCCTAATATTGTGTGTAAATGTACGAGACATGGGTCCACAGTTTTGCTGGCACAAATACTCAGAAAGTACATTTCACTCCACGGCAACCTTTCCATAACATAGCTTAACATAGCATAACATAGCATAACATAGCATAACATAACACAACATAAACGTATTCATCCAAAATATGAACATTACTTAAAGTTACAATTCAATGGAATCAAGTAAATGGTTATGAACAACAGACACTTTGCAATGCAAGATAAAACAAAAACAAAAAACAAAAACAAAAAACCAAGGGCTTATTTAAAATGAACAAAAGTGTGACTGCACTGGCGGAGGTTCAGATTAGGTTGCAGTTCGAGAATAGTTGATGCTTTAAATATGATGATGATGATGATGATGATGATGATGATGATGATGATGATGATGATGATGATGATGATGATGATGATGATGATGATGATGATGATGATGATGATGATGATGATGACGACGACGATAAAGATGACGAAGACGACGACGACGCGAAGGCACACAGCAAAAGTCATGAATATTTCCACAGATGTAACACTTCTACTGTCAGAGTGTTCAACGACAGCAGGCACATAATATGTCTAGAGATATAACAAAGAAGTAAATACCCTACACCATGGTACCTGAAAAGAGTATAGAATTTGAACAGTAGTGAGAATTTGGGAACAGTAAACAGGAAATCATAGAGACGAATCAGGTTAAAATATTCTGGAACCTCGGGATTAGAACAGATCGGGTGATCGCAGCAAGGAGGTCCGACATAGTTGTACTGGATAAAAAGCACACAGCAGCAGACATCACTGACATAGCAATCACAACACACGTTAACATCGAAACTAAGGAATACGAGAAGATCGGAAAGTACACAGAACTCCAACTGAAAATACAGAAACTGTGGAATGTAAAAGCACAGGTGATGCCCGTGGTCATCGGAGAGCCGCGAAGTAGCACACCTGAACTCGCAGTTCACTTACAGATACAAACCAGCACCTCTCCTGAAAGCTGGGCTCCTCGGCAGAGCAATCGTACTCCAAAAATCCTTGCACATCCCAGAAACCGAGTAAGATTCGGATACCAAGGAACAAAACAAAGCCGACCAACAGAAGACTGAAGAGTCGTGGATGATGATGATGATGATGATGATGATGATGACGACGACGACGACGACGACGACGAAGACAAAGATTATCGTTGGTGTCCTATCAAAGCGCTGTTTTGAACGACTACAAGCACACATCATTTCACACAGCAAGGCCAAAGAAACATCCAGCTATGTACCCATAAAATAATATTGATATTTACCACCTCCGATCATAAAAGGACATCAGGGGGTGGTGGGTGGGTGGTTGGGTGGTAGCAGTAACGAGATTTAATGTTTATTGACATGTCCATCCTTCTCTGCCTCACTCTTTCTTTCTCACTTTCTGTCTCATTCTTTCTCAGTCTCTCTCTGTCTGTCTCTCTCTGTCTCTCTCTTTCTCTCTCTCTCTCATACACATACGCGCGCGCGCGCACGCACACACACACACACACACACACACAGCCACACCTCCTCTCAGCTCTGCTTCTTTGCATTAATGGATGGAGTTTTACGGCCTATCAGCCTCGGTAGGCTATGTAAGGCCTTTCATTACAAAAAATCAATATCATTGGTTTCCCTACTTATGCGCCTTTTACGAATCATAAAGGAGACACGGTGGATCTATTCTTTTAAATCCCAACCCACAGGGGGACTCTGTTTCTTTGGGACTCTAGCATCACAAGAACCCCCAGGGAAGGTAAGTTTGGAAAAAGATGTGTCTTGAGCGTTGTCTTGAAAGATTCATTTAAACTGGCCTATCTCTTTTGAAGAGGGAGGGAGTCACATGTCAAGAGACTAAAAACATCAATGGACGTTTGCCGCTACTGTCCTGGGAGACGTGAGGAACTGTCATTTAGAGAGCGTCATGAGACCGAAGCGATTGGGAAGGTAAGGTCTACATATAGACAGATGAGGTCCCGAGGGTAGAATGGTGTGCTGCCGGTTATATGCTGTGATACTTAGGCGTGATGCTGCTGGAAAGCTCGCCCAGTACGGAGTCATTGGAACAAATCCTTGTCATCATCCCTCCATATCTCTCTCTCTCTCTCTCTCTCTCTCTCGCTCTCTCTCTCTCTCTCTCTCTCTCTCTCTCTCTCTCTCGCTCTCTCACCACAGTCACCAAAGCATACAAGGATTCACAATAGGGTGCCTGGCCTCTGGGCTCCGTAGTCGTGTAGGGAACACTAGAGCCGTGGCCGACTTCAACAGCTCTCGGGTTTCAAAGTGACGAGCGCAGGCAGCGAAGACATGCATGGAGAGGCATGGAGAAAGGCGGGCTGAAGCCACCCAGTCTGTCCAGATTAGCCAAAGGAGCGCAGCTTTGCAGAGCGAGGGCCAGAGACGAGACCAACAATTCAGTCCCACCTGGCTGGCGTTGGTAAGCCCAGCACATCATAACGCCTCAACCAGAGAAATTCCGCTTGAGTGAGAACGAGGAGCTCGAGGAAATAATGAGGCATCACTTTGCAAAGGACAGATAGGAGTAGGATTTGGGGCCGCCTGTGGCTAGGCAATTACACGAACACGGCCCACACTGGATCGACGTGAAAAGGGCTGATGAAGTCCATTTCCTCAGACGCCAGACTCGGTACAAACGACGTGAATAAGATTGATAGATCTAATGAACTGCCGTTACAAGTCACCAATTGACAGGTGCCGATGATTCCACAACTTCCTGGGATTAGTTTATAGACCTTCACACAGGAAAACTGCGTAAACTATTGTCATATATGCTGCAAGTAGCTTTGTAGAGCACAAGCCCATGACGCAATAAAAATCATTTTGTGATTTTGTGGGTTGCGGAACTGCGAAACACCGCGGCCTCTTTGTTCCGGTCCTTTTCAGAGTGGCTTGACATGACGGAAAAGACATGTTCCAATTTCAAATCACGAGCTCACTACTCTGCCATTTTCCTTCCATTAAAAAATCATTATTTTGGTGTGTGTTTTAAGACTCTAATACGAGCCATATATGTCAAGTCATCCTTGACGATAAACAGTGCAACGTTTCTCGAGCGAAAAGATGTTATCCAAGTTGTGGTTGCAGGTAAAACACTGCAACAGCTGGGGGATAAAACCCTCAGAGCAGACGGGAAGGAAAATAAACAACAACAAAGCAAGCGGCCATGCACTCGCAAAGAGAATAAAAATGCGCAGAAAATTATGCAGAACGTGTGAACAATGTGCAACGAGAGAACGTTACCTGGGTAAAGAAAAAACAAAACAAGAAGGGCAAAGCCCATACGACTCACATGCTTGACCTTGACCTTTATATGACCTTGACCTTTAGGTGACCTTCAAGGTCAAGGTCAAACAACTAAACCTACCAATGACATCATACACAAAGAAATGCTTTAGACATTTTTCCTACCAAAATACATGTGACCTTGACCCAAGGTCAAGGTCATCCAAGGTCATGCAACACAAAGCTGTTAATTCAAGACATAGGAAGCACAATGGTGCTTATTGGCACTTTCTACCATGAGATATAGTCACTTTTAGTGGTTCACTACCCCATTTTGGTCACATTTCATAAGGGTCAAAGTGACCTTGACCTTGATGATATGTGACCAAATGTGTCTCATGATGAAAGTATAACATGTGCCCCACATAATTATTAAGTTTGAAACAGTTATCTTCCATAGTTCAGGGTCAAGGTCACTTCAAAATATGTATACAATCCAACTTTGAAGAGCTCCTGTGACCTTGACCTTGAAGCAAGGTCAACCAAACTGGTATCAAAAGATAGGGCTTGCTTTGACCTATATACCACTTGTAGCTAAGGTCGCCATTCTCAATAACGTGGGAGAAAATTGGGAAAATGTGAAAAATGACTGTTTTTGAGACCACATTTATGGCTCCTGTGACCTTGACCTTGAAGCAAGGTCAAGTCACTATGTATGTTTTTTGAGGCCTTGTCATCATACACCATCATGCCACATTTGGTGTTGATAGACTTAATAGTCTCCGAGAAAAATCCAACGTTTAAGTTTTTTACGGACGGACGGACGCCCGGACGGACGCCCGGACGCCCGGACGGACGGACGACACGGCTCAGTACATAGACTCACTTTTGCTTCGCATGTGAGTCAAAAACAAACAAAATCAGACCTACACTCCATATGACGCAAAACCCGAAAGGGTAAGACTACCGAATATGAAGATAAATGTCACAGCAGTCGAGTAGGATGCATCTGATTGGCTATCAACTGCATTGCCCGTCTGTGGTACATGTACGGGTGTTACTCGGTAATAATTCGAGGTAAAACCAGACGGTAACATTATCAATTATCTATTAATTATATATTAAGTCTCTGCTTATGTACGAATGAATGAATGAATGAATGAATGAATGAATGAATGAATGAATGAATGAATGAATGAATGAATGAATGAATGAATGAATGAATGAATGGTTTAGGGCTTATTAGCGTTTGCAGGCCACGTCAGGCAACTAATCACGAACATTACAGTTTGCTAGAGATTCACCTTTGCCGAATCACGTAGGGAGACTTGGAGGGCGTACACTTGCCTCCCACCCACACGGGGTTGCCTATGCAGGAATCTTGACAAACGAATCGAAGATGCCCTTGTCAGACGCATACTGCCTGGATTCGTCTGCCTTTCACGCTCATCGTGTAGCTAGGAGAAACAGATAGTGCTAAAAGCGCAACAGCTTCAGACAGAGACAACAGCTTGTTCTTACCTTCCTCCCTTGAGGCGTGGAATCTCGCGACTTGCGTCCGTTTCTGCAACACAGAAACGTTTCAAAGTTAAGTCAAATATGTTTAGAACACGACGAGAAACACCAACACACACACACACACACACACACACACACACACACACACACACACACACACACACACAGAGGTAGAAAATATATGGCAGGGAGTCGTACTGGAGCAGTCATTCTTCCCTTATAGTCAGCACTTGCAGGTTGCATCTGTACTGCACAACGTACCAAGGCAAAAATGCATCTCGACTAAGCTGCTGAATGGCTAATTAATGGTTAAATGCCACCTGTTGCAACTAGAACCTATATTCCTCATTTTGCCGAAAATTCTATCAATCATTTCTTTAGCTGGATTCAACAGCAATAATCTGCGATCCTAACCTCCAGCGTCGACGAACGAAATGGGGTTTATTTCATCCTTTGCACTTCAGAAAAGGCATAACTATATAAAAAATTGTCAGTAAGTTGAAATTCCTGCTCTAAGTAGAGTTTATTTTCCCTTTTGAAAAATAATGACAAGTGATGCCCTTCATCTATCATTAAGCTA
>JAWQFJ010019685.1:20000-35000 GCA_034096865.1 Theodoxus fluviatilis | reverse complement strand
AAATCACGTCAACTTCTCGAGAGCTTAACACGTCCTCTGATCGTTTGAGAGAGGCCAGCCCATGCCAGAGAGACCCATTGGGTGGCAGTGTAGATTTATTAAGATAACGTCTGCAAAATGTCACGAGAAAACTTATTTCCGTATAGGTATTAAAACAACAGACTAAAAATGAGTAGTTCACAGGTGAAAGTGCATGTATATTAAGTTAAACGACAAGTCTAGCAGATACCGTACTTTTTCAAATCGAAAGCATGCTTTATTAAGATGGTTCACACGGCATATCGCAGGATTTTGCACACGGGCACTGCTGAATTCAGTCAAGGGCAACGAAAATGTTTTACTTAGAAGTGGGAGAAATCATATCGTGCTCTGATACTGACGTAGATATATGACCTTGTATGTTTGCTTTTCTCTCTCTCTCTCTCTCTCTCTCTCTCTCTCTCTCTCTCTCTCTCTCTCTCTCTCTCTCTCCTCTCTCTCTCTCTCTCTCTCTCTCTCTCTCTCTCTCTCTCTCTCTCTCTCCGTATATCACACTGCGAAGCAGCCAATTCGTAAAAGAAGAACAATTTCCACGATAACCAATCCGCTCGCGTTGTTTACTCCGTCTTCCTCTCGCCTCCTTCCATAGACGTTTCTCCGCGATCTAATCCATAAAGCGCATAATCATCATTCACGATCAAGTAAAACTGACACGTTTTTAAGGGCGCTCTATACCATCGCACTCTTCAAGGCACAAAAAATCTTGTCAAAGGCAGTCCCAACAAATTACGCGACACTGGTTGCTTTTAAGTTACAACCGGGGCGAGCCATTAACACCATCAAGGTCTGATCGGATCTGCTGCCCGAGCCCTCTTCGACACCCGCCCCTTTGAACGCAGAGCTGGGGCCGCCTCCGCCTCGCCAGTTGTGTCCCCTAATGCTCACACAGGGTGCCACTTGGGGATTAATCACCATGTAAAATCATGAAAATCCGGTTTGTTCTAGGAGCGGCGACATTAAAAAATCCAAGCTGCTGGCTGGCTCTGAATTCCAGGAAGGTCTTGCTGCTGGTCGGCGTGGCGGCCACGGCCGCAGTGTGCCGGTGATGTATTCCGGCCTTTTACGGCAGCTCCCGTTTCGGCAGGTCGGAAGCGCAGCGTTGAGGGAGCGGGGTACTTAACAAATGGAATCGGACGCCTTCAAAGGAACGAGGCGAAGGCACTTAGGCGCTCACTTTCCCCCGGACATCTTTACAAATTTACACTAAACTTCATTACGGGCTATTGTGTTGATTTATAATGGGAAAGCAGATACTAAATAATCCAATCAGGCGACATCAAAAGGGGGATCGCCCCTCGATTGCCTGATAAATAACGCCCGCGGGGCCGCGGCTGCTCCGAATCTGGTTAGCAGAGCATCAAATAAATGAAGTTCAGCGGGCGACTGAGGCGAGCCAGGGGAGTGCTAAACCAGCAAACTGATTTCGTGTTTGTCACGCCAGTAATCAGGTTCCTCAAGTCCGAGGCCCGTGTCTCCGCGCCCCTCCATCTCCAGTAATGCGGATCCAGGGCTACAAACCCGATTTTCAGGAGAGCATCCACAGCGGGCAGCGGCAGGGCGGGAAGGGGAGCAACTCCCGAGGGAGCGGACGATAATTGAGAAGTATGCTGGCGGCTGAGAGCAAGTCCCTAGGGGAAGGCGAAGGGAAGCAGGGACCGCTCCGAGCCCGCTGACAACTTAATAGCTCTCCAGCGTCCCCCACCCTGATGGATACCTGGCCACCCTGATGGCGCACCTTTCCCTTTCAGGGGCCATTTCACTGAAAACTACTTCGAAGGAGAGGTATTGGGGTGATTTTTTTTTCTTTCACCCTTAAATTTCAAGGCAAATGGCTTCTCGCGTCGACATTCCCTTGCCAAAGTCTTTCTCATCGCGCTGTCAGCTAATCAAGTTTTACTTGCGTCATTCTCCTCCAAGAGTGTTCCATTAGCCTCGCGCGCCGCTGTAGACCTGTCGCATTTCAAGCATTATTCCCCGTTTTTGAAAAATGACACTTGCTCGCTTCGTGAAATGAGGCGGACATCCCACTGGCATCACGGCCCTTGATGGGAATCGTGGGGAAAGGAAGGGAGTCGTTGCAACAACGTCGACAGCGAATACGTCGGGCACTGAACGATAAAATTTTAAATCCCCAAACCTCTTAATTTGGAGAGGAAAAAGAAGAGGCGACAAGCCGGGAAAACGACCTAGGACGAGAGCGTGCGTGGGCTGGGGAGGGGCGAAGACGGATGGAGCGTGCGTGGGCTGGGGAGGGGCGAAGACGGATGGAGCGTGCGTGGGCTGGGGAGGGGCGAAGACGGATGGAGCGTGCGTGCTGGGGAGGGGCGAAGACGGATGGAGGGAGCCCTGAGAAGGGCAAATACGATGCCAGGATTTGCAGCGATGGTGAGACTTAAGAATGGCGGTTATGCCCACAAATGAACCCCGCGAAATGCAATCGCACACGTGTGAGTTTTACTCGTACATTTGTTCCTTAATTCGATACAAGTGTGTGTGTGTGTGTGTGTGTGTGTGTGTGTGTGTGTGTGTGTGTGTGTGTGTGTGTGTGTGTATGCGTGCGTGCGTGCGTGAGAGAGTGAGAGAGAGAGAGAGAGAGAGAGAGGGAGGGAGGGAGGAGGGAGGGAGGGAGGGAGGAGGGAGGGAGGGAGGGAGGGAGGGAGGGAGGGAGGGAGGGAGGGAGGGAGGGAGGGAGGGAGGAGGGAGAGAGAGAGAGAGAGAGAGAGAGAGAGAGAGAGAGAGAGAGAGAGAGAGAGAGAGAGAGAGAGAGATTTTCTAAACGACTTTCAACGTAGAAAAATCAGGCCATGTCGACGGCCTCTCCGTGCTGGCTACAATGCCGCATACAGGCATTTTCCAAATGCAAAACAATAACACATTATTTGCCACATCCCAACTCATCATTAAAATAAAAGCAAGATAATTTTTAATACAGTATAAGGATAGACCACGATGCGAATTTCTGCAGCTTTCTAGAGAACAGACCGAAAGCGGCTAATATATTACTTTAAATAATCGTAGAGGTTTTGAAGGGCGCGGAAAACACTGATTAATCTGGATGCCGGTAAAAACGCATACAGGAAGTGGAGGGGTCAAGGAAATACTGGAGTGGGCGTCTGTCTCATTACAAAGATTTATTGCACACGCGGGCGTTTAGAAATGCCCATCCAGGACATATTCCGGATTTTTCATATACAGTGTATTATATTTCGTTCACTTCCTCAGCAAGCAATACACACACAAACTCAATTCGTCCAAAGAAAAAAATCCGAGAGAAGGTGCACAACAAGAATTAGTAAGAATTCTCAGCTGGGACTAAAGTGTGAAGTAAGAGAAGTATATAGCACTCGTGAAACGACAGGTAGATACGCTATGGGACGCATGAAGCTCCTGAACGCCATCTGCATAGTCAGGAGATGTCTCCCGCTCTGTCCCTTAGTTCCCATTCCCAAGCCGTAGTAGCCATTAGCTAAGAATGGGGAAGGCGTTGGGCGGGGTTGTGGACGGCTGCAAGCACACATGGAACAGGACCGAAAAAGATAATTCAAACCTCCACATGTCGACCTATTGAAATAATTGACGATTTGCTGTGCACCAAAGCAATGCGACCAGCAACGAGATGGCAGCGGGGGATCCGATCATCAATTTTACAAATTTTGTGTTGACTCAGTCCAAGCATTAACCTCGCCGATTTCATCGACACGAACGTGACATCCCCGCGCGGAGGGCCAGTCGGCAGCCAACGTGCCACTGCACCAGGTGCAGGAACGGAGGAGCCGCGGACATCGGGCCTCACGCACCGTCACCTCAGCACACAGCCCCAGTCGCAAGCCTTTGTGTTCCACATCTGTAGAAACAGATCGATTACCCATGCAGGAATTTCACACCCGCAGGGCAGGTCGTGAATTACATGGGCCGCAAGGCGGCGAAGCAGATCGGAGCCGCTGTACGGGCGTGGGATTACAAGCTTGGCGACCACGCTCCACCCTCTTCGCCCCAGGCAGGGCAGGATACAGTCGGATTACGAGGCAAGTGCTGGAATGCGACACTTCTGCATTTGTCGTCGTATAACATTAGAGTATGCACTGCCTGCGGCTCGGGTTAATTCTCCCGGGTGGCTGGACAAAGGCCAAGCTAACCAAGGCGTCAGTGCAAAGGGGATCTCGGCCACAGAAGCAATTGCTGCTCGTTCCCCGCTATCGTAGGAGCGGAATGTTTCGCTTGGATCGCTGTGAAAACGCGCTCGTTCTTTTATGGAGAGCTTTCATCAAGCCATGAGGGATACAGGATGCTTTGCAGGTGAACAGGAGAACTCCGCAAGGCGCGCAATAGCAGCAGAGGCCACAGCCCCTGCCTGCATGGACAGATGCTCGGGGCTCGATGACTCTACGTCTGACTGAGGCCAGGCAGAAAGGGTTGCTGAAGTGTGCTGACAAATCCCATTAGGGCCCTGGCCAATGAGGGACACGTCGCTCAATGCAACTGACGCGAAGACGAGAGCTTTCTTCGTCCACTAATGCTGAGACGACCAGCCTGGCTCCTGGAGAAAACTGAACTTTTGTACCCAGGGGACACGAGCAAGTCATCTCGTACACATCAACAGCCAATAGGGGAATATTAATAGAGTTTTAAGATAAAAAAAGAAAGAAAACAAACGCTTAAAACCTGCAACGGGTCCAGGAGATTTACCCATAATACCCACCTTGAGAAAGACGGGTGAATGGCTTCGGCGGAAAACAGATCCCACAAGAGGCATTTATGGTACTAGAATTACTTGAACAAACGGAAATAAAGATGTCGACTGAAATGCATTTTCTGGGCTATCGGCCACGTGACACATTTTGAGAAAGATTATAAAAATCCAGAGCAAATTTCGCGCCAAAAGGAGGTGACGAGGCAGACAGTCAGGCATTCGTGTTTTCACACAGAAAAAAGGTTGACTCGGGACATTTACTTAATATGGTTCACATGATCACGATTAACGAAACAGGATGTCGATGATGAGAAAGCAACGATCGATCAAGGAGCAAAAACCTCCAGCTAAACAACAAAAATACAGCCGCTGATGTACATGTACAGTGGTTGAGGCGGTAACACGGGAGTGAAAATGGCTGAAGAAGTTGTGGTAGAAGACGGGAAAGAAAAAACAGGCATAGGGGAATGTGCCGGGCAAACGACGAGATGATGAAGAAAGAGAATGGGAAAGAAGATCTGAAGATGACGGAGCAAGAACGAGAGGAGGGAATGCTTATAGGAGGGCAGGGACGCGGTGGGAAGAAAACTAGACGGAAGGAGAGGAAGAGGATGGAGTTAAGAAAGGCCGGACATGGCGGAGCAGTTCATCAGGACAAGGAGCCATTGCGTGAGAAAGCCGTACCGGCGTGGAGACTGCCGAGGCCCAAACACGGTACAGCATTAATCATCTCCTGCCGGCTTTGGCTCAGAAACAATTCCCAAGTCAATCAGCTCCCACTGCCAACGCTCCTCTACAATAGGCGCTCATAATTTTATCAACCAGCTGGCAAGGGCTGCTAGATTTATGGCGGCCTGCAGGTCCCCATGTTTGTCCACCTTCGCCAAGGAAATATGATTAGTGCTGCCCCTTGCCGCCAAACCCTGACTAATAGGCATTTGAGGGCTGGACACAGTCGGTTCATTATCCACTTGATGCCGATTGCTGGCCGGTTAGGAGAGGGTCCAAGGCGATAAACTGGGGGGTACGGGGGGAGCGAAGATGCGTGATTAAATCTTGTACACACGGTTATCACGCCTGGCCATCTGCTCCGTGAAGGAGGCCTTCTTGGTTCAGTGCAGCCTTTAAGCCTTTTGCAGCGGTTACTGAAGTCTTGGCCTCTTCAGCGCCTGACCACAGCCACGGCCTCGTATTTCTTCCTGTGTCTTTCAAGTACCATAGTCATTGATTCGATACTCTCTCTCTCTCTCTCTCTCTCTCTCTCTCTCTCTCTCTCTCTCTCTCTCTCTCTCTCTCTCTCTCTCTCTCTCACACACACACACACACACACACACACACACACATACACTTCATTTCATTTTAATTTCAGATTGGATCCCGCTAATGTTGATGCTGTAACACGCCATCGTTACACAAAGCGCGATGTGTAGTACTGCAAAGAGCATCCATCTGTCATATTTTTCTTTCCCCTTTCGCTCGCGAGCACATGCACGCATACACACACATGCACGCGTTTTGTGAGCTTAACATTCTGTTGGAAACACAAAGAACAAAATACGAATGGCAGTCCATGACATACATTGTGAAACTAGAGGTCCGTACCTTATTCCAAAGACAGAGAGCCCTGCCTCTGGCTGGTAAACCGTAACCATTACGTGACTTTCATTTTTCATTCTTCAATCTACATACATTCTCAAAATAGAAGACTGAAGGAAAGGTAGTCAGGAAAAACATGGCTGTGAGTGTCAGTGAGACATGTGCAAGTTTCGTCAGTGGCAGGGAATGGGTGGGCAGGGAGGTAGGAATGAGGGTAGGGGCGGGGGTGGTCCACTGAGGGAGAGGGAGATGAGGAGGTGTCTATAGAGGGGGCCAGACCTACCTGCAGACTTTCTCCACTTTTTCCAGCTCCAGACTGAGGTGCTGGTCCACCTCGCCAGGTCTGAGTGTAAGTCCGCACACAGGACAACATGGCGTCTGGCCATCCGGCACTGCACGCTTTCTCTGTCCTGCAACACGCAACAAAGGCCAATGTCACTCAGACTGCATGAACAAGCGGTATCCATACTACACACAACATGGAAAGCTGTGATTGTTGATTTCTTTGCAGACTATGAATAAAGTTACCAGAGGTCAAAGATGGGAATTTCTGTCAACAGCACTGCACGCATCACTGGGCAGAGTAGGTGGCACTAAGCAACGATCAGTAGAGAGGACACTGCACGATAGAGATCGGTTTTCACACGATGCGTACCGAAAGACATATCAAGTAGAATACACACACACACACACACACACACACATACACACACACACACACACACACACACACACACACACACACACAAAATACACATCGTGGTTGAAGAGAAAACACTCACAGCAAGACGAGGAAAGACTTGTACAAGTTTTCATCGGGCATTACGGTCAAAAGGAAAAGCAAGAGAGCAAATAGAAAATACTTTTGATAAGAGATAAATCTCACTGGCTATTCAAACAAAGCCATCAGCGTAGTTGCCAGGAGTCAAGAAAAACTGGACAGATATAAGTTGCTACACCTCTTTCAGCTAAGTAATCTATAAACATGGAACAGTTGGGCATTAAAAAAAGTATTGTCGAAATGAACACTGTTTTAGCTGGTTGGTTGAAAATGGATCCAGTTACAAGAAATATCTAAGAGAATGTGACAAAAGGCCAAAATCAAACATGCACAGTCGAGGGATTTTCATTACTCGCCCATAAAGATGCAGTGAGTGAAGTTTACATGAGGATGGAGAGAGAAATATAGAAAACTAAAGCATTTGCAGATACAGTAAGCGAAATACAGCACCATTTACAGAATGACAGATTGTATTGACTGGTGGGGGCGGTACCTCATTAGTGTGACTCCCCACTTTCCTGAATCGAAAGGGAACCAGATAGAGGTTATCACTTCACAGTGAATGGAAAAATACATATTATACTGAGTCCGACATAACTTCTCAATACCGCTTTACCGTTTGGGCGAGTAGATTGACTATTCACTTGCCCGAAAGCAAAATTCTCTGGCCGGAAAATGTTTGCCCGAACACAGCAACCACACTGGTGAAATAAATATCAGTGTCTCTTAAATTCAAAAATATGTTTAGCATTGAACATTTGTACAATATCATTATGGTTGATGGTAATGCTCGAGATGACACCATTTTCAAGCCGTTTTATGCTTCGATTCTAAAATAAATCCGAGACAAACGTGGTTGCCCTTTCGGGTACGTCGAGATCGACTTTCATTTGCCCGAAGAGAACATTTAGTTGTCCTGGGCAATCGAGAAATCGCCTGTGTCGGACATTGTCATTACTTCAACACCAGAACTCTACGAGATTAGTAGCGTTCAGTGGTCAAAGTTCGTGAAATCAAGATTTCTTTTCAGTCGTCGACTGCAAAAGCACAGCCAGGTGTGTGTGATCGACGAGACATGCACACTGCCGTGTCGACAATTCTGCAGCAGCTATGAAGACGCCACTTATCAACCAAAACTCAGGACACGGGGGCAAAGTGACCACAGACGACCAATTCTTTCCGTAAATATATCAATGAAGAATGCAGGACTATAATCAGTGGTTGCGGGTCTCTTTCGCCGACACACCGAGGCTAAGAGTGTAATGACAATGTTCGGTTTCCCACCCTCAAGTGAGTGACCTCGCTGAGCTCAAACTGAGAATGTAGCGGGCATTGGCAGTTAAGACTGATTCACGTGTCCGCAGATGAGATGCACTGCAATTGTTATCGCCTTGAACCACCGGGTTATCCCCCCCCCCCCCCCCTCAGATGACGTCACTAGTCTACTATGCATCCTCTCAACAGAAGCCGCTTCCCCACTCCACAGCCACGAAGCCACCTCGCCTCCCTGTCCACGTATGGGTTCGGTCACAGCTTTGGTGCTGCTCTGTATATTTCAACTTCAGAACGAAATCTCTCGCTTCCGAAAGAAATACATGGAGTGGAAGTTGTAGCAATACAACCAATCCACCATATCAGATCGACAGCGAAAATACTTAAACAGAGACCATGCTCGTATAGACCAAGACGAAGCACTGAAGAAGGCACCGAAGTTATTCATCCCCTTCCCTGATGCACTGACGTATATATGTAAGCTTTGTTTCATTTGTTGTTCTTCAACTCGTAAGCAAACAGTCATACAGATGGATAATTGCAAGATCCTCTCCCTACGTTTGCGAGTATCATGATGGAAGAATGCAATGGAAACTCCATCAATTAAAGAGAGTGTACGAGGAAAACTTTGTCTCATTTAATTATCTTGATTAAAAATATTAATCGTCCAGTGAAGATCTACATTCAGGCGAGAGGGAGAAAAATATCAGAGCACCAACATAGTTCAGCCATCAACAAGCAAAAGTCTTAACATCTGTGAATGTCCATATATTGCAGCGGTTGTAGGCTGAAATGCCCTCTCAGTTATTTAGTGACACACTGCATCCATCATCTCGATATTTAAACAAGTACAATGGTTTTTCTTCAGAAGAATATACTTGTCCTTTATTCACTTCATATACTGCTGGTCAGTGTTGTCGATCACATTGATGTTCTTCATTACTTCACTTCTGGCATCATTTAACGTCTCTCTCTCCGTAACACTATACTTAAAGCAGCTAAACGACCTTTCAGAAAACAAGCACGTTGCTACTTGGGTTTTTTCATTGCTTAGCAAGGTCTGTCCACTAAGATCGTAAGAGCGCGTTTGCGAGCGTGCGTGTAAGTGAAACTCTTATGCTAAAGCGTCTGTCACTGTAGTTTTGTCTATCCAAAACTGATAGGGTTGAAAAATACATTTGAAACGATTTTAAGCATTGTGAAAATTGACATGACTATTGCTAAAAATAAGTCATATTCAACGATCCCAAGAAAGCAACTATTACGTCATGTGAAAATTGTATAACTTTTTTTGGGGGGTGTGTGTGTGTGCAGGGAGAGAGAGAGAGAGAGAGAGAGAGAGAGAGAGAGAGAGAGAGAGAGAGAGAGACAGACAGACAGACAGTCAGACAGACAGACAGAGAGAGACAGACAGACAGACAGACAGACAGACAGGCAGACAGACGGACGGACGGACGGACGGACGGACGGACGGACGGACGGACGGACAGACAGACAGACAGACAGACAGACAGACAGACAGACAGACAAAGAAGGTGAGAGAGAATTTTCCTTTAACGCTGAAGGGGTGACTGGAACAGATGGACATGGTCCGCGTACTTTCGTTCACTGTAAACCTACTGTTACAAATTGTGTAAGATGAGCGTCCACCTCTCAGTTCATCTACATTTGTAATGAGTAAAACTCTAACGCAAATAATAACTGTTCTTGTTGGACAACGGAACGCACAGAGTCGAAGCGTTGGTAACTGCATTTGCATCTCGATCCTCGGTGACGCAAAAGCAGTGGCAGCAAATGCTTCTGCAGTGGAAGATTATCATGACGACTGGATCCAGTCATGAACAAATCCCGCTGGAAAGTGCTCTAGAGACCCTCCATGCAAACTCCTCGAGTATGACGCCTCTATGAAGGGGAATGCACAGAACAAGCTAGTGACACGCGGCATATTCCCAGACTTCCAAAGGAACAAAGCCCATTTGAAGTCAATGAAGTAATTAGGGGAGCAGATCAGCCGATAATCAAACTAATTCCATTGCTAGTTGCCTCGGATTACCGAGTTCAGCCTGTAATGCGATAGGCATCACTCTACGGCTCCTACCCTCCCGGCGTCCGGGAGAAATTTCGAGGCACATCAGATAAGCAAGATCGCTAATTTCTCGGTAAATCCTTGACTGCTTTTTGGCAGGGCTCACAATCGCATGTCAAGGACCAATGGAAACGCCTCGCGCCATGCGGGGCCCAACTCCGCCATCAAAGAGCTCCTACACAAAAGGGTGACAACTCTGCCGAATGAGTAGGCCTTTATTCAGTGGGCCTGCTAATACAACTATCAGCCCTCACAGCGCACAGGATTGGCAGGATATGAATAAAATCAATGAGAATATCAGAGGAAATCTTCAGTTAATTACTCGGGCCAGCCGTGATCGCTCCTCGCCCATGCAAAACCTCTGCGAGGGCGAGACAGCTTCCCTGCCGCTGGTCAGATCAAACGGCAGACGACATCGCCGCCGCCAAAATGTCAGACGTCATAAAGGGAGAGACAGCCCTGCGCCCTTTCTCGACGTTTCAGACAGCCCAGTCAAATGAAGTGTCCAGCGTCTCTGATCACTCGTAGGATCGTCCCTGGCTTTGTTCCACATCTCCATCAAAGACAAGGCGGATGAGACAGCGTCCTGTGAATTTATCTGCATGAAATCAGTGCGTCTGTCTGCTTTACAAAGTTTTGTCATATGATTCACGTATAATTTTTTCAAATTAAAGAGTGCATTTTCAATGCAATATAACCGTCCTGTAAACACTGTGCAGTTACGACAATAAGAGTCAGCATGTACACCGTTAAAAAAAGTCATTCCGCATAAAGTTTTAAGAAATAAGAAACATCTGGGCAACCACTGTAAATATTTCACTAAATAGTTGGGGTACTTTACACAATATTTCGGGGAAGGCGCGAATTAAAGAGTTCCGCGCTAGAACGACGGTCGGCAAAATCAAGTGCTCGTTTTCACCTGTGCATGATATACAGGTTTGCATAAAGCGGTGCGCCTTCTCCTAATCCTGCAAAATGCTTGAGGCGACACCTCCACTTGGAGAGTTCCTCTCCTGTCAAATCAAGCTCTCCAGCACAGGGTGCCAGTGCGTGCAATGCCCTCCTGGGTTGCCCGGGCTGGTGTCAGGGCGCCAACAGTCTTGGAGCGGGAGTCAAGCCTCTTGCAGGGATGTACGTCAAGTCCTCAGGTCGTAAGCACGCCTGGGTCGCCTGGTGCGACCAAACAAGCCGCGACGGTTCCAGCACGGTCTCAGGCGATTGCCGCATGAACGTACGCGAATTATGTGGATATGGGGTGATTAAGACACTAAGACCGTTTTTGGTCGGCAACGACCGGGTAAAGAAAAGTTTTTATAGAAGAGAGGGGAAAACAAGTGATCTGTAGGGTACACAATGTTTTCAACATGGAGAATCGTGTTCCTTTGAGCCAAGACTTATTAACTAAGTATGTCATGAGTTTGACTAAAATGCTCGCCTTTATTTGTTCAGTCCACACTCGCACAAATTGTACGAAAACAGTGAGAATTAGTTATAATATATCTGTACTAATTTGCCAGCATGTGCCTTTTTTCTTTCTTTCTTTCTTTCTTTGCAGACCACGTACTTGCAATGTATTTTTTCCAGAGAGAATGAGGGCTAAAGGCGTGTGTGGAAAGGGAGTGCAGAGCTACTGCAGTGGCTGTAGACACACCTATACGGCCATCAGGCGGGGAAGATAAGATGAGCAAATAGGGAAATCGTGAAGAAAGGCGACACGTGAAATACGAATAAGGATCATAAAGAGCTTATAAATAGTGATAACAAAGCAAAACACATCTTTACCCCACGAAAACCAATACCAAAGCCGTCCAAGACGTGAGAAATCAAACAAGCCAGGCTGATGTATGGAGTTGCTGAGAAAGACTGCAGAGAAATTTCCTCTCACGGGTGACATTTACAGTTCTATGCTGGAAGCCGAAGTCGGGCTTCAAGGCGTGAAGGAAGCACCAAAGGGGCTGAGGAACTGATAAGACTAACACCCCAATAAAACAGCCCAGGCTCGCAGGCAGCTCGGACGACAGGCCGCCCAGTCCGAGGTTAACGACGTCACTGTTTGCCAGTGGCCGCAGTGGTGGGTACCGGTGTTATATCAGGTGTGATTGGCTTCGATAACGTCCATCCTCCACTAATCCACTCCCGCCGCGCCTCTACCCCAGCCCAGATCGTCGCCAAGCCAAAAAACGTGCCGCCAACCGGGATGGCTGGATCCACCCGGCAGGGCTTCTCTTTATCAAAGAGGAGGCACTCGACTTCCGTCGTCCACCCACTTCATGGCAGCCCATTGCGGCCACTCTCCACCCCGTACAAGCGCGCCGTGATCCGGGTGGATTTCTCCGACTGTAGCTCAACAATCACAAGTACCCGTATCAAGGGTGTCACGAGCTGACCCCGGGTGGGGCGGAGTTCGAGGTGCAGGCAGCTCACGGAACGTCGTTTATCATGTCAGTCCTGACACAGGCAAAGCCACGTTTGATTGGGGATTTCCTTTGATAAATTCAACTTATCCTTTCAAAATGAAATCCGGGCCCTCCACATGGACGCCAGAGTCGCTCGTTCTAAACCGATCGGGAAGCCTCTCGCGCTGGGCGTTTATCGCCTTCCCTGCACCTCGGCCCGAGCTGGACCGTAAATCGGGAGTCGCCAGCCGTCCCTGACAGTCTCTCGCGGCAACTGTGGACGCCTAAATCCACGACCCACGAGGTCCCCGGTGAGGGTGCCTGTGTGCCATATGGACAAAGGTGCTACAGACAACAGGGAAAACACGGCTGCTCGCTTGGATCACTGCCACAAAGAATCCTGACACCTCTCCAGTTGTAAATCAACGACATCCGATAGCCAATATCACTCACTCCGAGCAACATTGAACACCTAATGCAGGGCCGGGCGAGTGGGACAAAGAGACTGTTGCGCACCATATGGCGGAGCTGACAAAAGAAACAAGGAGGAGACAACCCAAGCTGTTCTAGACAAGGATCTGATGCACGCCAAAACGACGTCAAACGCCCAAATGACCTGGCGCTCCCCCACGATGAAACTGTGACGTTCTCACACGCAGTGGGCGTGCCATACATCTTGGTGTAAGGGCTTGAGAGGAAAATACGTTGCATGCCATGACATATTTCAGCTTGAGTCAATACCAGCTCGAAGTATCTTAAAGGAAGTACTGGTCGCCGTACATTGTGCAGCACCACAGATTACTGATGAAAAAAAGGAGATAAAACTATCTTCAGGAAATCGAAAAATGTTGTTCTAATAATGCAGCAAGTTGGTAACTTGCTTCAACACAACACCAGACTATACATGTCGAGCAACAAAAGAAGATGAATAGGACTTAACATTTCAAAGTTAGCATATCTTTAACAAAACAGGAACTTACACATAATTCATGGCACGAGACTGCAAAACTAATGACACTTATTGCAAGGAATAAAAAGCTCCGAAAAGTTTTTCACTGTGCCTTCAACTCCACAGATGATATTCCTGCAGGTGTGTTGTCCATTGCAACAACTCTTTCAAGATCGTGGGCACTCGACAAAACGTGGATTTTGCGGTGCAAAATCCTTACTAAAAACAGTTCTTGGGCATGGCTGATTTTATAATGACCGCCAAAGAAAACTACACTTTTACAATATCCTTTGCTATGACAGGTGGGTTGAAAAAGCAATAAAATAAAACTTTCAGGGACATGAAATGCAAACAATCGGCTCTAGAAAGCAGGCAGGACATATGCACAACAGTTTCTCCACTTGCAAAATATTTTGGCTGTCAAAAGGAGTTTGTTTAACATTTTTGTGTTACTATATATTTGTATCATCTATTAGTAGAGGGAAAATATATAATACTTTCGATTTAGAGTTTATCGATTTTGGCACAGCGAGGAGACCAGATAGGAAATGAAGTATTTTACCTTTATCCTGTGACCAAAAAAAAGTATATGTCATTCATTAAACGTACCGACTTCTGTATATCATACAAATAACAGCAAAGTACCACGATAATATTCAACCAAGATTCTTACAATGTTCACTTCAGCAATAATGATGTCAACCCGATATTGATGATGGTTCACGGAGGCAGCGTTGGCGTGAAGTACTATACTCTGGCAGGTGCTTCAGAATCGACATCAGCAAGGAACTAAATGTCCAGTCAACAAGTCACAGAGCGAATGCAAGGAATTTACGCAAGCAGAAACCAAGTTTTAATTTTACACTTCTCAAAAACAGCAGTCAAAATGGCGCGTAGATTACCATGACAGAAATGGGGGTTTGTTTGTTTGTTTTGGGGGTTAGGTTTTGTTATCATTTCAAGCACTTTTAAATGCTCGAAAAATCCGAGAGTACTTTTCAGCTTGTAATGGAATCGGCGACTCATGCTTCTGGAGAAGTTTTTCAGCACCATTCCTGAAGTTTCCTCCCCGAAATTTGACTTCTTTCGTTCAACAATCCACTCATTTATCAGTAGAAATAATTGAGTAGTCGGCCCAACCTTACATTCAACTAGTTTTTAATTTCAACTCACAGAATCTCACACCGAGAC
>JAWQFJ010019685.1:0-12500 GCA_034096865.1 Theodoxus fluviatilis | reverse complement strand
ATTAAATAACTTATTTCAATTATCAAATCCGATCTACATTTTAAATTTAAAGTTTTCAATGCACTAACCTTGTGTTTGTGTGTGCGCGCTTGTGTGTGTGTGTGTGTGTGTGTGTGTGTGTGTGTGTGTGTGTGTGTGTGTGTGACATTTATCTAATAATACATCTGTCAACATGAACATACTATCTATTGCCCGTTTTGAAACTCGCTTTCTTTAATCCAGAAACGACACGATGCCACCGCACACCCAAGGTACTTGATAACCAAGGAGGATTTATTCCAACGCATCCTGGAGGCCCATGTCAGTACCGGACACGGAGGAATAAAGAAGACACGCCTCGGACTTCACGACAAATACTGCAATATTACTGAACGGATGGTGGCCATATTCCTAGCAAACTGCGAATCGTGTCAGAAGAAGAAGTCAAAGCCAAACAAGGGACTGGTGGTGAAACCATTATGCAGTTCGGGCTTGGGTTCGCGAGGACAGGTGGACCTCATCATCATGGAGTCACAGCCAGATAGAGACTACGTGAATATAATGAACTACCAGGATCACTTCACTAAGTTCAATTTTCTAAGACCACTGAAGTCGAGGACCGCTGCAGAAGTCGCCTACAACTTGATTGATGTTTTTACACTGATAGGAGCCCCATGCATCTTGCAGAGCGACAATGGTCGTGAATTCGCGGCGAAAGTGGTATACGAATTGAAAGAATTGTGGCCTTCGCTGATGATCGTGCATGGGCGGCCGAGGCACCCCCAAAGCCAAGGTAGCGTCGAAAGATCAAACCATGACATCAAGCAGATGTTAATTGCATGGACAACAGACAACTCCTGCAGCAAATGGGCGGAAGGTCTGCGATTTGTCATGCTGCAAAAGAATTCGTCAGCGCATCGAAATTTGAACAACCGTTCTCCCTTTGAGGTCATGTTTGGCCAAAAGCCACTGGTTGGGCTGCAGAAAACTAGCCTCCCTAATGATGTGATGAGGAAGCTGGAAACTGAAGAAGAGCTTGCTGGACTTATAGCAAATACTACACCCCCGCATGGTGAAACAGACGACGATGACACAGATTTCGTTCCACAGATGAGCCCCATCGATGACAGTAGGTTATCTCCGCAAGCCGCAGGACCTTCTTCAAGAGAAGACGCAGAAGGTGAGTCAGTCAGTGCTGCAATAGCCCATCTACGTGCGACTCAAACAAAGGCCAGGTCTGACACAGACAACGAGGACGAAGAAGAAACAGATTTCGAGGGTAGTCTCGCTTCACAGATGAGCCCCGTCAATGACAGTTGGTCATCTACGAATGCCGATGACGGCGTTGCCCCGTCTACAAGAGAAGACGACGCAATATCTGAAACTGTAGATCCACTGACAACGCACGTAGCTCTGATCAACACGCGTAGAGAAGAAGCAAGAAAGGGACAGGATAAGAGCCGAAGTGAAATGCTCAGGCGAACGAAGCAAAGGCTGTCACCTTTTCAGGTCGGAGATGCCGTCCTCATACCAGTTTCAGAATTTGATCGAGGACGCCTCGATAGCAGAAACATTCCAGGTGTAGTGGTTGAAGTGACACCCAGAGAAACTTACCGGATTGGCACCGAGCACGGCACTGTGAATACCACATTCAGCCGATCCGAGCTGTTAAAAGGTGATAGCAATATCGTCAGAGATGTGAACCCCGAACTGATGTCGGTGAGGCACCTTGCAGGTCTGCACTCCGCTCATGGCGGACAAGGGTTTTCCAAGTGCTCTTGCGGGTCAACCTGCTCATCAAAACGATGCACATGCAAGAAATCCGCCGGGAAGTGCAACAGCCACTGCCACCCAAGAAACGGGAAATGTACCAACAAATAAGACGTCGTGGAAAGTTGTGGCGTTACCTTACTTGTAACATTACACATGGATGATACATTATACTTACCTTAGACACAGATATTACATGTCGTCTTGAGCAATTACAGTTTTCCTACTTTTTCGACTTCTCTTGTCCCTGACGTTTCGTGGGACTGACCTTGTGACGTTGTCGCGTAACATCACTTGCGTTGCACATAGATGGTCTTGATCAATAATACTATTTTCAGTTGTTTCTTGTCCTTGTATTTTCCTGGAACGTTATGGTAGCTTATACTCACATTAGACAGGGATATTACATGTCGTCTTGAGCAATTACAGTTTTCCTATTTTTTCGATTTCTCTTGTCCCTGACGTTTTGTGGGACTGACGTTGTGACGTTGTGGCGTAACATCACTTGCGTTGCACATAAATGATCAATAATACTATTTTCAGTTGTTTCTTGTCATTTTACGCACATACACACACCACCACCACCACCACCACCACACAACACACACACACACACACACACATATACACACGCAGTCACACACAAGGCCATATTCACCGATTTACCTTCCTCTATCTCATTTATTCAGTCAACTCGTGACAAATCGGCTACAGAAAATTCTGTTGTACCAAAACCTGTTTAAAGTTGCCGAATTCGTGAAATCGACAAAATCGTCGATTTCGTGAAATCGATTGCCGATTTCGTGAAATCAGTTGCCGATTTCACGAATTCGACAACTTTAAACAGGCCTTTCACAATTTCGGCAATAGCCTGCCGAATTCGCGTTCTCGGCAAGCGATTGTCGATTTCACGAATTCGACAAATAGGTTGCCGATTTCACGAATTCGGCAATTACCAGATTTCGTTACGACATATATATGGTCATTAACACATAACAAAGTAAACAAGTGCACACACAAGATTAATATCAAGACATAAATACTCATTAAGAATAAGCTATAACAAGGAATACAAATATACACACAAAAAAGTATCATCACCTAAAATTGAATAACTTTTGAAATATTCTATCAATTTTTAATTTTTTTTTCAATTTATCAAGAAGAAGCCTTGCTCTAAGAGTGTACCAAAGTAGAACTTCGAGATGCCTTGGACCACTGAGCAAAAGGCATTTATAGTCGAGGCATACTTTCGGCTGAAGTCTTCATGCAGCTCAGCTGCAATTCAGACAACGGTTCGAATGTCGGGAATTTCCTCACCAGAATACAGATTAAACAAAAGCTTACACCTGAAGACATGAGGAAGCGAGTGATCATGTGCCGGTGGTTTTGCGACAAGATCGACGATATGCCGGACTTCCTTGACAATGTCTGGTTTTCTGACGAGGCACATTTTCAGTTGTCAGGTCACGTTAACAGTAAGAATAACATTTTCTGGGGTAGCACACCCCCTGATCCCAAGGGAGGAGTGCGAGAGGGTCATTGCGAACTTTGCACGACGGATCCAGGTGTGTTTGCAGCACCAGGGAGCACACTTGGAGCACATTTTGGATGGCCAGTGACACAGAGTGTTTTTGAAGTACAGGGCCGGGTTTGAAAATGCGAAGATCTCGGTAGATCTACGCAGATCTCGCCGAATGGGCAGTTTCATTCTTTGCTTGCTATCGAGCCAATCGTAGACGAGCGTAGATTGAGCGAGGCAGCTTGAGAGGTGCTTCCTTTTAAGATTCAAGATGGCGGACAGCATGAGTACAGTGCGCGCCGCCATCTTGGAGACAAATGTTCGGCGTGGATGCGTTGACCTGCTTTCGATGTGTAAACTGTAGGAGGTTTCACGATCTATTAATGCATTCAACATACACCTTTGATAAATTAATGCTGTGCATGGCTTATATTTTCTTTGGATGGGTTGCTAGTATCTCGAAATAGAGCGTTTTCTGAATGAACCGGCAACACGTCGGCCATTGACATGTGGCTAGTTCACCTCTTGTCGTGACGTCTACGCATGCGCAATAGTTCGTCACGTTGGGTAGTTTTTTTTTATAGCTAGCTCTTACTGCGAAGCATGATCTTGCGACCAAGATCGACTACCTATTTTCAAACCCGCTCCAGATGTGAATCAAGATTAGAACACAAACTCACAAAAAGAAAGTTTGCGTGCGTTTAGAACACACACTCAGACTATATATTGAATGGGTTGCTTCAAATCAAGATTAGAACACAAACTCACAAAAAGAAAGTCTGCATGCGTTTAGAACACACACTCAGAATATATATTGAATGGGTTGCTTCCAATCAAGATTAGAACACAAACTCACAAAAAGAAAGTTTGCATGCGTTCTCTCTCTCTACGTGGTAAACGCGGTAGTGTTACGCGCGGTAGTGTTACGCGCGGGAGTGTCACATACGCGCTAGTGTTACATACGCGGTTGTGTTACGCGCAGTAGTGTTACTCGCGGTAATGTTATACTCGCGGTAGTGTTACACGCGGTAGTGTTACACGCGGTAGTGACGGTCGCGGTAGTGACCAGCACCCAGTGAAACCGGGTACCAAATGGCCCTCTTTAGGGCTACCAAACGGCCCTCCTCAGGGCCTCTCCCCAGGTCCTTCGGATGAGACCTTAATAAACCGAGGCCTAAGTGCGCTTGGAACCACTGGATAAGGCGCATTATAAATATAATAAATTATTATTATTATTATTATTAAAATTAAAAGTGGAAATATTTCCAATCATGTGCCTAGTTCCAGCTGTGCATATTCATCTCCACCTATTAACATGATACACCACTCTCAGACCAAAAAAAAAGAAAAAAAAAAGTTCTGGTTATGGTAACATGGCAACCACCAAAATAAAAGTAGGTAGGTCAGCCTGAACTTAAAATCTAATTTATTTATAGAAGAGGCCAGATTGAACATAAATTGAGTTTCTCTTTTGCTGAGAGTGATAGTGCATTTTAAAAACATAAATAGTGGATTCCCTGAGTGCTCATAGGGCAGGGATGATGGGACTGTTTGATTTTTATCTTTTTTAAAAAATCTTATTATTTTTTTCCCATAACATAATTTTTTTGGGGTCAGCAGAAAAGAATAGGGTTGGTTGGTTACCATAACTACAACTCATTAGGTGAGGTGGAAATAGGCAGTAGAAGTCATCCCAGCAATATCTGTAGCCTTGCTTACCTCCCTTGCTCAGCTTCAAATGAGCTCACTATTCTTTTCTAACACCTTATATCTCTCTGCCCTACTGCCAGGTTGTCATGTGTAACACACTGAGCTATTTGCAGTGATGGCTCAAGATCTTTACACATCAACACTGATGCAAGTACTTCAAGGAGATTCACACCATTATGGATGGATTAGATAATGTTTCAGGATGGCAGATCTATATTCTCAGTACCTAGATGGGCCTTCAACATTTCATTCGATTACTTCATTTCATTTTTCATTCAGTAGAATGAATAACTTGGACACACTGTCTTCAATACAATCATGAATGCACATGCTTACACATACTGATGAATGCAAAGACTTCAAACATGCACACATGTGCTTGTGCACACAAATACACACACACACACACAAACACATACCCACCCACACCCACACACACACACACACACACACACGCACACACAAACAAACACACACACAAATCCCATCTCTAGTTATCAATCACATATTTGTGTGGCTGCATATTTTGTTTATATAGTCAAGCTTGTACAAGCACGCACACACACACCCTCGCGCAATCTCTCTCTCTCTCTCTCTCTCTCTCTCTCTCTCTCTCTCTCTCTCTCTCTCTCTCTCTCTCTGCCTTTGTAAGCTATATAAAGGCCATTGATCATGAAAATCACCTGAGGAGAGCTGTCCACAAATCAAACTTCAAAGAATGATAGCATTACAAAATAGTTCCATATTTTGTTCAGAGAAAGAAGAACATATGCAGCATTCACCAACAGAGGAAAAACAAGCATGCAGTCCAAAATGGTGCCAATTGGAGATCTGAACTTTGTAATGACTCCAGCCAAAGATTACACAACAGCAGCATCTTCTAACTGGGGCTTACCCTAGTAATGATCTATCAACATTACATTCACATCCCCCTATATGACCACACATACACATACACAAAAAGCATTGCAAAGGCATTAGACTTAATTGATGTTCAGCAATCTTCAGCTTGTTAGAAAGCCAGGCACTGAAGACAGATCATCCCACCACACAACACAGCAAAGATTGCAGACAAGGGATGGAAGTAAATACTCTTCCAATACAAAATCTGTACAATGATATTTAAGGAAGTCTGCTTGGGTGAATTATCACAGCAATACTAATGAAATACCCCTCTGTAATAATACCCAACAGTTCTAGAACAAACAAGAAATGTGATGTCAATGGACTTGCCATTCCCAATCATAGTTTGATCCTTCTAACTGAAATTTGTGAATCAAATCAAACAGTGATACTCTGATTTCAAGACTTGGCTATCTCCAGAGGAATTAATGTCTTTCAATTGAGCACAATCCTAATTTTAATGTATTCATTTAAAATTAAATCATTTCATTAAAATACACCAAAACAGCTATGTCTGCTCTTAGTCTTACTGCATGAACTACAATGAAGGAATATAAATGTCAATTCATGTAATTGAAAGTCATCATCCACAGACATGGTTATGCATGAAACTTAAGCTTGGTGTGTAAACTTACAAAGCACTAAACCGTAAATGATATATAGTCTGCACTTCATACAACAAGATTAGGTGCATTTGTTAACTTTCTCCTTCACTGGCTTCAGTATATGAAATTTGCATGCCAGTCATATGAGTTATTGTATAATACTGGTTTTAAGCACATTAATTGCTTTGTTCTGTGAAGATTGGTGAAATATGCTGGCACTAACTATAACCTCAAGCTTTTGTGTAATATCAGTGTCTGCATAGACATAATTGGAAAAAACCCACAAAACTTTCTGAGGATATGTATCACACATATACCAGCCATAGCACAAACATTTTATTCTGAGTAGTAAATAGTGGAAGTGTAATTTTCTTTCACATTTTGGAGCTAGAGACATAACTGTTTTTTCATGTATTCTTCCATTGGGCACACTTGTCCATGCAGTGAATAAATGAATGAATGAATGAATGAATGAATGAATGAATGAATGAATGAATGAATGAATGAATGAATGAATGGAGATCTATGGCCTATCAGGCTTTGTAGGTTATGTAAGGCCACAATCACAAAATCCCAGGAACTAGCTACGATATGATCAAGTCAGGATTTTCCTAATTATTCACTTCTTACTGAACTCGTAGGGAGACATGGTGTGCAGTAAATGAAAACAATCACAACAGCTGCAATAAACCAACAAGTGACTATCACAAACTTGTCTCAGTTTAGTGCCATAACTGCAAGTACTTTTACATAACTTCATAAATATGTTATCTTTTAGTATGTCAATCTGTTCCCCCATACAATTATCACTGTACTTCTGGCAATGTTATGTTGTTCCTGAGTGGAAATTTCATTTGCAGTACTTTTCAAACAAAAATGAAAACAATGTTTGCATTGTTAAATGTAACTCTTTCTGCTTTTAATCACACATTTATTTATCAATTTTGTACAAGTCCATTCAGTAATGCTACATGGGATCATATGAGGCATCAAACAATATTTATCACTTTTATATCCTTGAAATTGCATACAACACACAGCCACAAGATAACCCCACCCCAGCTGCGGCCCTGGCTGCTGGCTCTCAATGACATCATTGACATTCTGTCAAAAGGTTTAGCATCCTGCAAAAATGTTTACACCCTGTGAAAATTATTAGCATCCCGTGGAAATGTTTACAAACAAGTGTCCATGGGAAAACTTCAGAACTGGAACAAAATGCAGTCAGCAGAGATAAAACTCATTGCTGACATTAGATTGGTCCTATCTAGACAGAGAGAAAAGGACGATGTCCCTGAAAACTTTCCTGGTAAGTTCTTAACATATCTAAGATTCACACACACACACACTCACACACACACACATACACACACACACACACACACACACACACACACACACACACACACACACACACACACACACACACACACACACACACACACACACACACTCTACATGCTCACACACACAGGCACAAACACACACACACACACACACAATGCATGCTCACACACACATGCACACACACACACACGCACATACGTGCATGCACACACACACACACACACACACACACACACACACACACACACACACACAGCACACTTGGCACACCTTTGTATTCTGCCCGTCTCAAATCAAAAACTGAGGTTCTCTCAGGTGTGAGGTGGGAGTGTGCATGGGAATACCGAGTCTTGTTTTGTTTCTAAGTGGGGTTTTCTTTTCCCATGGTTTGACGTAAGGTTGTTTACAGATAAATTGATGGAATCTTTTTTTCTTCTTTTTTTTTGGGGGGGGGTCCTAAAAGAAAAATTATACTAAACAGTGATTCAGCCTCAGTTCTACCCCATACAGCTACAGACTCATTAAAACAAATTAAAGATTATTCTTAAATTTTTCCTGTATCCTGTCAGCATGAAATAGCTAAGATCATGTGCTTAGTGTGTATGCAAAACCCTGCATTTCTGGCCTAAATACTGTTGTTCATCACAGAAGTCACAATAAATATTTGTGAAAATAACTCAATAATGATACTAATCACATGCTGAATATTAGTAAACAAGCATTCTCTTATCAATAACAAGCACACATTTAGATATTCCATAATTGTCTATGTGTTTAATTTAAAGTCAAGGCACACTACTCTTTTTTAAACTTTGGAGAGCAAATGGAAAAAAAGGGTAGTAGTCATAGATTCACAAATACTGCATTAAACTGAAGCCACAATATGGGCTTAAGTTGTTTTTCTCAAGAAGTTATCCAAAACTTTCTGGCTTATCAAAACTTGAGAGAGAAAAAATTTACCCAATACAATTATTGAAAGCAGAGAGAAAGGGTGTTGATGATTAGTGTGAATTCTTCGAGAACATGTGGAATCTTAAAAAAATCTGACAGAAAATTTAGGCAGAGAGTGTTGTTTTGCTGCCTAGACATTTTATTGTCTGCATGAGTGTTGTGAAATGCATGCATTTTGATCTTATGCTTCAGATAAACATAGTTTTTGTCTCAATTCTGACTTTGTCAACCATATTCATAAAGAAATCTTCACAGTTACTTAAGACCAGTTTCTCATATCGAATTTTGAAAATGCCCCGACTTTCTACAACCCTTTCACATGTCGGATAACAGCGTCACATACAAATTGACACTTCATCAGAAACTGTACTCACGTCGCAGGTTCCTCCCCTCCGAATCAGGGGTGCCTCTGTCCTGGTCTCCAGACTCCGAGAGATTTTCTGAAATGGTGTCACCCCCAGCGGAACTGAGGCTGGAAGGACGTTCATCCTTGACTTGCAGTCCCGTTTCCTTGCCGCCTGCACCCTCCCCACTCAAGTCACAGACGCCCTTGTCGTCCCCACCGTTGCTGAAGTAGTGGGAGTTGGTCTCCTCCAACTTGGCCTTTTTGGCAGGAGAGAATGCAGACTGATAGTTGTCCAGTCCATCATGCCCCGGTCCTAAAGGACGGAAAGCACCACCCCCACCCGGGCTGAGTATGAGTGGTGGGTGCTCAAGACTGCTCCGAACATAAGGAGCATAGAGAGCAGGACGGGGAAAGTGGTCAGGTCTGTACATGGTAAATGGTGTGGTGGTGAAGGGGTTGGGGATGTCCTTGTCCATCCCAGCATTCTGGAAGGGGTGTGGTGCTGGCAGGCGGTTGCTGTCATGTCCCTCCTGGGATGAAGTCAGCACCATCAGTGCCGGGTTGGGCACGAAGGAATTGTTGTCCATGCCAATGCTCCCTGGGTGAGGAGGAAAGAAATGTTTTTGCCAATATCGAAACATGGTGAAATCTGTCAAGTGTGACATAGCTGGGCACTGTACTAGCAACAACAAGCACTTTGCAAATCACAAACTGTGGAGGGTGATCTCACGCAACGAGGGTGTTAATTGGTGAGTGGATCCTCCCCTGTGCACAATTCTGCTTCCTCTCATTCACTCCACGACGCCACTGCTACTCTCCCATTGCAGTTTCAAATTATCCTCCTTCAAAAGGTTGTCTCAATCAAGGCAAAATTGTTTTCAAATTCCGGGTGCAGTTTTCATACAAGCAGGTAGCATCCAAAGCGGCATCGTTTCCACTCCCGAAGAAACGCACTGTCACGCAGTGAAGACGAACACGCTCAACTCGGCATGCAGACAGACAGCCCCATGAGGCGTATTCCGTCCTTTCCTATCCGTGGCTACGTCGCGACTGAACTGCCGTCCTCCCTCGCACGAGCCAGACTCGCACCCAAACAATGAATGACGCGCCTTATATGGGAGGCCTATGACGTCGCGGGAGAGGCGGGGGACTCCAATCGGCTTTGACATTGCCGAGAGGAGGATCACATTTTGACTTGCGCCAACCATTCACAGGCGGGAAATAATGTCAGCTCGTAAATCTAGTGGCATTATCGTGTTTTCCTGACAGAAATCGATACCTAAAACACGCCGATGGGGACAGATGAAACTAGATTGCTTTACGTAGCTTTGTAAACAGACGACAGCGAGGAGTCCCACCTAAACCCAGTGTGAAATTTACGTCCCCGTTGCATAAGCATGAAGAAACTTAGAACGTAAATAAGCATGTGTATACGTTGGTGGGATATGCATGTAACAAAAAATTGGCAAATCTTATCGATCGGTAAATCGATGGAGGAGGAATAAAGTGGATATCATACCGGGATACCTACTTCGTACTCCGTAGTTCGCTCAGAAGCGCAGCCTCGTTTTCGGCGGGAATCTCCTCCCGTGCATTATGGGATCGAGGGGGTTTTCCCAAGATGGAACGCTGCGTGCAGCGAGTGCCCCTGCTCCCACTCGCCTTTTAGCTCCGGTGCTCTGTACCAGTGCTCGAGCATACAGCGGAGGGTAAAGAGTTGTAGTCTTTTTAACGTTTGTTGATTAGCACGAAGCGTGTATTATTTGCAGGGGCCGGCTGATGCTTTATGGCCTCACCAAAACGATTGTGGTAGTTTTGGGATCGCGTGTGAGGGAGGTAAAGGAAATCGGTTTCAAATGTGCTACACCAACACCAGTGTTCTTCGACTACGGTAGCGAAGTGATTTGATATGGGCCATGCACAATGTGCCCATGCTGAAAATAAATTTTCAGCCGCGGAAAACTTCTGATCAAGTACACACGTAGCACTTAAATCGGCGTAAGTTATTCGCGATGATTACGGAGCTCGCCATCGTTCCACTGTCGCCAAAGATTATAGGTAACCTATAATCTTTGCTGTCGCTTTGAAGGTAGTGAGCTCTTTCCGGAGTTGTTGGTGTCGTTGCTAAATGAACTGATACAATAATAACAATTATTTTGATGATCATTTGTTAAAATCGTGTGTGTGTGTGTGTGTGTGTGTGTGTGATAGAGAGACACACAGAGAAACAGAGAGAATGTAAATATTGAAACATATTCAGGTCGATACACAATTTCTGTTGTTGCTGCTGCTGCTGCTGCTGCTCCTCCTCCCCCACCCCCTCCTCCTCCTCCCCCTCCCCATCCCTTATTCTTCTCTTCTTGCTCCTCCTTCTCTTCGATTATCCTCCTCCTCTTCCTCCTCCTCCCCCCCCCCCCCCTCCTCCTCCCCTCCCCCTCCTCCCCTCGTCCTCCGCCCCCTCGTCCTCCTCCCTACATCCCTCCTCCTTCCCCTCCTGCTCTGCCATGCTCCTCTGCCAAGATTCATTCGACAAGGCTCATGCATGGAACACAAGCTAAAAATATCCACACGCTGGAATGGTTCACTGTATGTGTTCAGCAGGGCGTTCTTGATAGCTGTTTCTAGTCCACAGAACGAAGAATTGCGAGCTATAGCGGCATGGCACCCACGTGAGCACTTCTCACTCCACGAACTTTTGGCTTGTGATTGCAGGCGTTGTGTGTTGTCACGACACCGATCTAGCCAAAGCGTAAGCAATGGCCTGGTCCGAATATTCAGTACTACAATTCAAGACAATGACGTTTACAACTTCTGGGCTTCCTGCGGGTGAAAGGGTGGATAATCTCTAAACAGATTTCTCCATCCCAGGGATAGAACCACCTCGCACATCGTCCAACCCCAAAGCATGCTCGCCCATCTCCGCCTGTCAAAAGACATGGTTTCAACAAGCGAGTAGAGGCTGAGGGGCTGACCGTGTACTCATGCAAAAGGGGAGAGCACTGGGGGGTGGGCTGGCAGGAACTGTTGTATATTCTAAATAAGTTTGAAGGGTTGGGAAGTTCCTGTAAATATTCTTTGTCTTTCTGCTTTGGCCCGTCGTAGACGTTTGAACCAAAGCTATCGACTCAAGTTAGCAGCCAGTATAACATCCCACACTGTCACGGTATTCCAATAAACACACGGTAAAAAATAAACACAGCAAAAACCAAGTCTCTCTCAGGTGAGATACTTCAGAAAACCTATTTCCCCATTACATCCCCCACCTTTTAAACGAAAAGAAATTGGTTGTTCCCACACCGGACAACAATTTCTTTTCTTTCAACATTTCAAGTAATTTTCTGTACAGACACAGATATATATATATATA
>JAWQFJ010019684.1:2500-16813 GCA_034096865.1 Theodoxus fluviatilis | reverse complement strand
GGCACAGTTGGTAGAGTATTGGGCTCTTGGACATGCATGACCAGGTTCGATTCTGTGCTGAAACTTTTTTTTCTTCTCTTTTTTCGAGGGGTTGTGGGTTCGAACCCGACCTGGTTTTTTGTGTTTGTGTGTGTGTGCGTTTTTTCCTCCTCTTTTCTCGAGAGGTTGCGGGTTCGAACCCGATCTTCTTTTTTTCTCTCCAAAACCTGGAGGTTCAGCGCCAGCGGTTTTTATTGTCTTCTGCGTAGATTGGAGACTCCAAGGGTGATTAATATGGACCCAGAAACAACTCTACTTTTTATGCACACATTCTCTGTTATGTTGTTTAATATTTAGATCTAAACCCCCTGCAGGCCATGAACGATAAAATAAACCAGTATGTCTTCGAAGCATTCCATCTGCCACTTGCAAGGAATAGCATTCGCATGCTCTTGAGTTGCTCAGGCATTAATCAGCTCGCATGTCATGTACAGCATGTACTCCACTGTGCTCCCAACAACTCAAAAGTGTCTAGACGTAAATACATGTACGATGAGGAAAAACAATCAGAAAAAATGGAACAAAGAATAATAGAAACATGAAAATCAGAGACAGAACGACTGAAGCGATGCTCACTGATCAGAGAAATGCACAGCCACACCTACACCTGTCCATCATTGTGTCACAATGAGTGTGACGTGAAGTTAAAATAATGAAAACTTTTTGCTATCTCGGTTCGTCGCTGAGCTGCATTTTACTTGGTCATTTCCTTTTCCAACTTTTAAACTGAACAAAATCACTTTCCCAGTTCGGTAATCAGCTTTAACTTTTGCGTTGAATAAGATAACATTCACTGCAGAAATGACCATTGTGACTGAACTCCAAGCAATCAAAGACGTTTGATAAGCAAAAATCTAAAGTGAAATAAAACTGCCAAATTTGATGCTTACATACCTTCTCATTAGGCAAGATGCTTAGGCCTTTGAGATACAAGAACAAAGGATACAAAAATAACTTTCCTCCTACCAGCAGCCTCCATTTGATACGAATACAAGTCAATAGTCCCCAGTTAGTTGCTCGTGTGTACGTACATATGCATGTGTGTGTGTGTGTGTGTGTGTATGTGTGTGTGTGTGTGTGTGTTTGTGTGTGTGTGTGTGTGTGTGTGTGTGTGAGTGTGTGTGTGTGTGTGTGTGTGTGTGTGTGTGTGTGTGATTGTGTGTGTGTGTGCGTGTGTGTGTGTGTGTGTGTGTGTGTGTGTGTGTGTGTGTGTGTGTGTGTGTGTGTGTGTGTGTGTGTGTGTGTGTGTGTGTGTGTGTGTGTGTGTGTGTGTGTGTGTGTGTGTGTGTGTGTGTGTGTGTGTGTGTGTGTGTGTGTGTGATGAGAATGCAAATCACTTCTTCTGGTATGAATGTTTAGAAGGAAACTGTCACTGTGTTGTGTTGTGCCGTATTGCCATGGTCGGGAGGGCTGACCACTCCATTGCCTCGTGCTTTCTAGACTACATCTTCACCTCTCCGTTCTAGCGTCAAGCCGATGGTGACCATGCGGTCTTCTATGACGTCGGATGCCATCTGTACGCATGGTGACCTGACCCTGACCGGACAGCTGCGTCAGGAGGACACACGTCGCCAATGGTCAGTGTGACATTCCGTCATGCTCTGGACATCGCACGTACTGGCACGCCTGTCTCATTGCAGGAAGTGTGTCCGTCACTATGTCTTGTGGCAGACTACACAACTGACTGCTTTTCCGTCAGAAATGACCCTTGGCTAGCTCTGTCGGTTGTGGCTGCTCTCCCGGGGTAAATCACTAGGTGATTCGCCGGTAAGGAAAAACAGACGAACCGGCTGTTAGACTCACACAGAAAGAAATAACACATACACGGACATGTGCGTGCACACACCCGCACGCAAGCACATGCATACACGCACGGAGAAGACGGACGAACGGATGAAAGGCAGCCAAACAGAGGCTGACAGACAGTGGAACAGACACAGCGGAAACACAGACAGGCAGAGACCCACAGACAGACAGACCGACAGAAGTACAGTCAGACAGACGGACTTACAGATAGGCAGGCACTCGCGCACACACACAACGACTGCCATGTTTTCTAAGAAGCAGACGACACTGACGACGCTATGAAGGTTGTACGATTATGTCAAGAACGCTGTGTTTGATCCTACAATCTGGTTGAGGGACATACATTTGCGGATGCTAAATCAACGTAATTAAACACGAATATCGCAGTGCTCTATTACAAAATGGGATCCACTAGAGGACAACAGCATTTTTTTCATTGGAATTAGGCAACATCATCATTCATTAGGCGGAAATAAAGTTGTAAATACATATCTCTAATCCCTGGTCATGCTAGGACGGTGCGTTTGAGTTGCTTGCATTCTGGTCTGGCCCTGTGCAGGAGCGTGGAGATGCTGACTGGGAGGCGCAGCCTGACAAGGCCGGTGCTTGAAAGAGCGCTACTGCATCAGTGCTTCGCCCCCAATGCCAAGGAAACCACCATCCCGACGGGCGTTACCATGGAAACGTACTGTGGCGTCCCTTCTCTCCGAATCAGCAGAGACGACCCTCGCTTCCAAGGGTAAGCAGGATGCAGTAGTAAATCGTAGAAAAAATGAACTTTAATATATGGCCGTTTAACTGTCCCTTTGCACCTTTCCAACATCGATAAATTGCCGGGTATACTAAGGATTGCCACAGTGACAAGGTGATCATTCAAAAATCGGTCTAACGACACAACGTTCCAACAAAAACAAATGTTCACACCCTATGTAGATTAAAACTATAATTTGGACAAATCTTTTTACCCCAAAAAATCCAAATATCGCCACTGTCAATATTTTTCTCCTGAGGAATAAAGTTGGCTGGACAAGGATGAATTAATTCGATGGGACAAGGAGACAGTGGATGTATGCATTGAAGGAGTGCGTCAGAATCGGACGAAGTCGGCTGGTTCTGGTCAGTTTATGATAGCATGGTCTCGGCGTGTAAAATTTTATTCTTTGTCTGGTAACGCTCTGATCTTTGGTAAACCTAACTTTAATAAGCTGCTAGCGCAATACAGTTTTACGGCTTCGACTGGTTGACTCCACATGTTGCTTCATTTCAACAGTAATCAGACCACAGTGTTGTTCATTCAAATATTAGTAAAACAGGGAAATGATAATCACGTACGATGATTTATTCACCCCCTTCCCCCAACAAGGAGAGCATTTGAACAATATTCATATCATTTTGGAGATTATTAGACAATGCTGTGCTTTAGGGGCTCTTAATTTATTTTCAAACTGATTAGGAAAAAAACAGAGCTGGACGCATTTCGAAAAAAAAAGAGATGAGGGCAACAACATCGACAGACTGTATGTTAGACAGCAGGACCGTTGCATCACAAAAATGGTTGTGTGTTTGCAGTACCAATGAAGAACTGCCGAAACAAATCATTCTTACTTCGCTTCACAAACTTGTTACCTCCGCCAAGAATATTGTATTTTTACCTCTGCTCGTTCGTTTGTTTGTTTGTTAGTTTGTTAGTTCGTCAGTTTCTTATTCGGCAAAATAACAGTTCAAAACCGATTCTGGTGGAATTAGTTTGCAAGGGTAGGGTTTCACCCAAGAAATAATCCATTAAATGTTGTAGGTTATCTGTTACCTCGTTTTGGAATTGCCGTCAGCCCAGTGCGGCGCCTTAGCTTCAAGGCGTCCTATTTCTAGCCTTTCCTTAGCCTCACGTGAGATCCTTAGGGTGAGCCTGTGGGTTTGAATGTCGTTGCTACGGTTACCACTTGTAATTTTCAATTTGTCTGGCCAAGGTTGGCGCTTTCCGAGTGCTCCCTAGTTTTACATGCATATCAATTTCTTCCCCAGGCTACAAGTGGTCCTGGGGGATGATGTGGACTTCCGGGGGGAGGAGTCTGCCAGTGCTTGGTGTGGAGTTCCAGGGCACCCCTGTCCTTCCTGCAACTCCTCCTCACCTCAGACGCACCCCTGTGCCGACAGAGTTATGGCCCCTGACACAGCTCTTCCCCTCTCCCGCCTTGCCGGCCTAGCTCGCCTGAAGTGGCCACAGCGTCAGTCATGCTGTTTTGTCTCTATTGCAGTATCATCCCCAAGACTTTAAACAGCTTTTCTCCTCTTCCTCCCCCTCCCCCCCCCTTCTCCTCCTCCCCCCCCCCTCCTTTTCCTCCTTCTCCTCCTCCTCCTCCTCCTCCTTCTCCTCCCCCTCCTCCCCCCTCTTCCTCTGTGTCTGTGTGTTTGTGCATTATGTGTGTTTGTGTGTTTGTGTGGTGTGTGTGTGTGTGTGTGTGTGTGTGTGTGTACGTGTGTGTGTGTGTGTGTGTGTGTGTGTCTGCGTGTCTGTCTTTGTGTATGTATGTCTGTGTGTCTGTCTGTGTGTCTTTGTGTGTGCCTCTGTACGTGTGTGTCTGATTCTGTCTCTCTGTCATTCGCTCTCTCTCTCTCTCTCTCTCTCTCTCTCTCTCTCTCTCTCTCTCCCTCACACACACACACACACACGCACGCACACACACACACACGCACGCACGCACACACACACACACGCACGCACGCACGCACACACACACACACACGCGCGCGCGCGCGCGCGGTTATGCTGCAAAGAGATTGTATATCTGGATAAACTTGTTGGGAGAAGCTACGTCTCAATTTCACAGCCCTCTGCACTCTTTGTATGACGATCCCCTTCCTTTTCAGAGAGGGTTGTGGTCGAGGACGCTTGGAACGAGCCAAACGACGAGTATCCCCTTGGTCGCCATGGAAACCAGTCGCTCTACTACGAGGGGAGAGCACTCCGGTTAACTTTAACCTCCCAATCAGAAATATCTGATTTACAGGAACTTGCGCAGTTCGCCATCAACGCAGGCTTCTCCTTTGCTAGGATCAGGCTTTCTACAGTAGAAGTCTGTACAGCAACCAGGCAGCCGGAGGGGACCGCGCGCCACAGGAGGTCGGTGACCTCCCTGACCTCAGAAATGTATAGGGCTCACTTCGAGAAGATCGCCCAAAACATCAGTGAGTATATAGTACAGCCCATCCGTTCGTAATGAAGTGTTTATCAGGCTGTTTATGATATGAATATATTATGATAAAGGCTATCATTGTCTACAACATATCTATGTTTTGTAAATTAATTTTATCTACTAGTAGTAGGTATTCACACCAACAAAAAAGTAAAGGATAAAAAGTTTACTAACTGTAAAGCTACACACCCTGGCCTTCTTCCATAGCGACTTGGAAGTCCAGTATAATAACAGCAATAACAATAATAACAATAATAATAATAACAACAACAACAATACTAATAATTGATGATGGACGTTGATTGACGATGATGGACGTTGATTGACGATGATGGACGTTGATTGACGATGATTGACGTTGTTTGACAATGGTTGATGATGATTGACGATGATTGACGATGATGATTGACAATTATGATTGACAATGATGATGATGATGATGATGATGATGATGATGATGATGAGGAGGAGGAGGAGGAGGAGGAGGAGGAGGAGGAGGAGGAGGAGGAGGAGGAGGAGGAGGAGGAGGAGGAGGAGGAGGAGAGGAGGAGAGAGGAGGAAGGAGGAGGAGGAGGAGGAGGAGGAGGAGGAGGAGGAGGAGGAGGAGGAGGAGGAGGAGGAGGAGGAGGAGGAGGAAGAGGAGGAGGAGCAGCAGCAGCAGCAGCAGGAGGAGGAGCAGGAGGAGGAGCAGGAGGAGGAGCAGGAGGAGGAGCAGGAGGAGAACAATAACAGTTATGATGATGATGATGATGATGATGATGATGATGATGATGATGATGATGATGATGATGATGATGATGATGATGATGATGATGATGATGACGGCTGCTGCTGCTGCTGATGATGATTTTAATGATATAATATCTTTGACGTACTTCTTTGTCCGGTGTGTTCCCCTGACAGAGCCGGAGTCCCTCTCTGAGTCTCCCATTCCCAAGCCCATACCTGTGGGACAGTCCTATCCACCAGGCAAGACCCTGGACCAGGTGATCGGGCCACCACTAGACCCAGGCTCCAGGCCTGAAGAGTAAGACAGGTCTTTCCCGACTGCTTTGCCCTGTGTGTTACTTTATCTTTGCTCTGGAAACGGCGACACTCTGGAACTCCATAGCTAATGAGAAGTTTTTTGGTGAGCATTATCTATGCGATTACGTTCACTTGTTCAAAGAAGTGTCAGTTCACATGTACTCTGGTTTCAGCATTGTCCTTTGCTATTATTTCCTTTTAATGTTTGGTCTTTCTCCATTCCAAAGAAAATCCCTAGAGAGCTTTTGTAAAGTAACGGAATTCTTAATATGCATGTAAGTATTCATAAAAAAAATGGTTTGGCCTGTAACTAATACATTCCTGGTAAGGGTAGCTGTATGTATTAAACTAGGCATATTTATACCATTCAGTCCCTTGACTAACGAGGCCTTCCTGTACGCGGTCCCATTGATATGGCACGGTTGCATTAGTCAGGGGCACGGGTGACGTTCCAAATCACCCTGTTTCAGTGAGGATGACTTAATTATCAAAACAAACCCAAAATTTGATAAGAAATCATCGGCACAAAACGGGAGAGAAAATCTCATGCTGCAACGTGGCTATTGCAGGTTGCATCAATATCTCTTCCCCGACGTGGAGTTCCCATCTGCAGGACCCAATGGCTGTCCTCAATCAGTCAGCGGGGACCCCGCAGACTGGTGCCAGTACAGAGCCATGACACCCCGCATGGCGTTCCGTCTGCACCGTCTGGCTGCCCTGGTCCGTCAGAAAAATCAAGGTAAAGGCGGTTCTTAGCCTGGCGAACCAGATTCGGAGGGTTCGGCAGACTAGGTGTGAAGTGTATGTATAACCTAGAGCATAGCCTTTCCTTTAATCGAGCGCACGAACCTCAATTATATCCTCGGCCTGCGTGCAAAACGCTCATTTTGAGGATTACTGGCACACATACGAAGAAACCGTACCTAGACAACAGTACTCATTTCTTGAAGCACTATGTAGAATACATCAATAATATTTACATAAATGTCTATATCATTCAACTCGATGTGTGGGTCGCAGTCAAATTCTGCCGAAAGTCCGGCCACAGAGATAAACGATACTCCGCAGCTTCTCATGTAGCTGAGTGGTTCGGGCAGACAACTTTCGGCAGTGATGTGCTTATCAGTACAGTCAAAACGTGGGTTCGTCCAAACTGCCCGACTCGGAACAAATTCGCAGGCGACCTTTTTGCACTCGCTGTACATGTTCGTGTATTAAAATATCACAACTCTTTATCCATGCCCGATGCTCGCACTGCACTCCTTTAGTCTCATTTCTGCTGATGAAGATATTTGTCGCACTACTAATTTTTACTGTTCACAGAACTTCATGTTCCAGTATTTCGGTTTCTGCACTGTCCCCAGATTGTCTGTTGCTGGAATGATCTCTACTTTTACCATTATTTATCAGCTGTTAGGAAGAATGCACAGGGAGCACATGTTTTCTTACACATTAAACTGCTTTTTTGCAGGAGATATTGTCATTATCCACACCTACATTGATTCTCTTAATCTAAAATATGTTCGATAAGATGGAATGATGATCGCCGTGAACACATAAAAAAATTGCCGAATAATTCGGGTTACAGGAAATTAGGTGGAGAACTATTTTCACTGGTATATAATTCAACTCGGATGTAATTGAAATTGAATTTTACACAATATTGTATATGTTTTACAGGTGTGATAATGGAGGGCAAAGAGACAAGTGCAAGGCAAGTCTGCTTTTCAGCACATTGTTTTGTTTATGTTATAATTATTTCCTTGTGGCCTTTTTGAAATTCGACTTTAATAGCATGCTGCTCTTTGCTGTTGCACATTATCCCGAAAATTCAGCTCTTCCAGTTTGTCGCACCGACAGAAAAAAAGGAAAATTACTACACTGGTGCTTTGGAAGACTGCAAGAAAGATTAATCAGACGATTGTTTTTCCAAACCGTGTCCGAACGAATACACACACATAAACGAAGTGCAGAAGTCGGAATCCAGATCCAATAGTCATAAAACAACAACAATTTTATGAGTGTACTTGTCGATTCAGAGCGATATGATCAGTTCACTGTAATACCATGCATGATTGCACTTCACTCTCGAGGCCCGATCCCATTAGGACACGATCGCTGTTATTGCACTCTTGCCTGTCTTCATGCTCTGACATCTTCATCTCTCTCACGTTTCTGTGCTCTCTCAGGCGTACATGCTTCACTCTGGCGCAATCCCATAGAGGACTCACTCATTATAGAAGCAGTCTTTGCACTCATTTGACTTTGCGTTCTCACATGTGCTGTCTGCGCTCTCACACACAACACATTACTCGCGCTTACATACAGTACGTTTTGCACTGTCTGTAGAACTTTCTACAAACAACGAGAACCGATGTAGCGAAATATTTGGTTCATCGTAGCGGATGGTTCTGCGCATGTCCATGAGCCGGGAGTGACAAAACGTTCTTCCTATAGTCCGTTTAAACATTGCTCTGTCAGTCGAGACGCTACTGACTTCGCACGCCCGGGGAGTTATGCTAAGATCCGGCTGCGTTAATGTATCTGCGTTTAGTGACAAAAGGCTCCTCCTACACACGTACCGGTTGTCCCCCTGTTTTGCTGCCGATCCGGTCAAGAATCGGAATGATTGACTCATTTGCATACAATCCGGCCCAGTTCTTGTCCGTAGGGCAAGCTCTATTCCCCGACCCGGTCTCGACCGATTCGTATGCCAGGTGACACGAGAACGACGAGAATCTCGCGACTAGTTGCCAATTTAAATGGTGGACCTGTCTCCGCTTCGCACAGAAAACGGTGTTTTGGGGAGATACTAAAACCCCATCCAAAGAAAATGTAAGCCATGAATGGCATTAATTTATCAAAGCTGTATGTTGAATGCATCAATAGGTTGTGAAAGCTCCTGCATTGTAAAATTGGAAATGCGGGTCAATGCACCTTCACACGAAAGCATCTCTCAGCGTCTTTCGTTGCGTGCATGTTCGCACAGAAAACGTTGATTTTTGGGATAATAGAAACCCATCCACAGAAAATTTAAGCCATGAACAGCATTAATTTATCAAAGCTGTATGTTGAATGCATCAATAGGTCGTGAAAGCTCCTATATTTTACAAATCGAATGCAGGTCACACGCATGTCAAAGCGTCGTTGCCATAGCTCGGTAAAGGGACGTAACTCTAAATTCTGACCTCGCTTCGAGTGCGCGGTCTCGGTGTAATCGTTGCGCGTGTGGCTGTCAACCCGATTTTTACACGCACGGTCAGACCGGATCGGGAGCAAAATCGCCTTGAAAACCGCTACATGTATAGGCGCCTAAACGTCTTGCTCGGCGGTACTGTACTCCATGCACCTTAATGGTCCGCGTGATTCGGGTGTAATCTTAAAGCTAAACGACGTTTATTGGCGCTGCTGAAATGGTCGAAGTCGGAAACATTCGGAACGTCGTTCAGCTTAAGATTACACCAGAATCACGCGGACCGTTAAGGCGCATGGAGTACAGTACCACCGAGCAAGACGTTTGTCACAAAACGCAGATACATTAACGCAGCCGGATCTTAGCGTAACTCTCCGGGCGTGCGAAGTCAGTAGCATCTCGACTAACAGAGCAATGTTTAAACGGACTATAGCAAGAACGTGTTGTCACTTCCGGCTCGTGGACATGCGCAGAACCATTCGCTACGATGAACCAAATATTTCGCTACACCGGCTAGAAGCAAGGCAAGCGCCGTCACGTGACACTTCAAAGTACTTCCGCCCTAACTACGTCACGTAACTAAGCAATGGCCTTGTAGAGGGGATTGGCGCCATTGGTGGGAACTTCCACAATGCTCTCGCATTTTCCAGCATTTAATAACAAAAGCAATTAAATACTAATCAAGGCACATGTTACATTACTAGATCTGTTCTGAGATGTGTACGTTTTGGTGTGTACAGTTCTGCTTTGAACTCTGGTTTCTCCAAATTTGAAGTAACTAGGCCACAAGAAGCGTATGATAGCTGTACAACTCATCGCCTTGCAGTGGGATGATGCTCAGACTGACCCTGCGCCCTTCCTCCCTGGTGAACGGATCTGAGTTCTCTGCTCTGGCCAAGCAGGCTGGCTTTGACTACATCATGAGGACATCTGCCGAGTCCCTTCAGGTGAGCTGACGTTGCTTTACCGCCGCGATTTCTCTCTGTGCATTGTGATGTAGGAGGCATAAAGACACTGTGTAAAGACTGTGTTTATTCACGACGTTGATGAAAAGAAAAACGGTTTCGAGACAATCATATCACTTCACTGGCGAGTGTTTCATCTTTGCAGTTATCCTCATCATGATGGATGACAAATTAATCGTGGCGATTGTCATGTTAGTTACTTAACAATCAATCACTCTTTCCGTTTATGTGTAAATAATTGTAAACTCGATGAGATAATACGACTGAAGGTTTTCGAAAGTTCTCATGGTCATAACCATAGCGCAGTATTCATTTCGTGGCATTGTTGGGGATACTCGCTCCCCTTTAGTTTGTGTGCATCATGTATTGAGATAGGCATAACAGTTTAGCATTGACTGGGATATCACGTGATGCAATGGTTGATTTCGTATCAAAGGTCTACGTCAAACGCCAGGAGGGCTACCGTTCCAAACTAGCGCTCTTCCAGAGCAGCACCTTCCTGGCAGTCCTGTCCCCATCCGAAGACTACGACCTCCCCCAGGGATCTTCCAGCGCCATACCCGACACCGCAGTCTTGGAGGCCGAAGAGACACCCTTGGTGGACGGCCACAATCGATCGCTGTCCCTTTCTAACCATTACCGGGTGGGGGACTTTGCCCACCCGAGTCACCGCTTCTTTCGCCTGGACCCCATACTGTTGGACTGCTTGGAGCTGGCTGCTGAGGAACTGGGTGTACCACCCCGGGTGCTGCCAGGCTGGGGTTACCGTTCCGCCTCCGTCAACCGCGTCAACCTGGCCTCCAGGCCCATCCAGGAGAGAGAGGCGTTCCAGCAAGGGAGGGCCGTCTACGTCACGGTGAGGGATTGCACACTCGTGGGGTTCACCTGTCCTAGCCATTAGCTTTCCCGTTGGTGGTGTTGCTTCTGCTGTATGATGGTACTTGTGCATCAGGATTGACAAAAAGGAGCCTTAAGCGTTGCATAAATACTATGTAATGTTAAGTGTATCGACATGTAAAGATACTGCCAAGGCGGTCTTAAGCATACGAATTGTGAAAGGCTGCTTATGTATTTTAAATCATCACACACAGGATGGCTTGGAACTTTAAAACAAAGCTGCTTTGACCATTACTTGATTTGACAATTATTCTTTTCTGTTCATATGAGAAAATACGTATGCAGAGATTTGGCGGTCGAACGAAAACTATTTAGCAGTTGGAATTAACACTGACAATGTCAGTTAATGAGTCGATGCTACTCAAAATCAGAATCGGCAGCAGGCTTTGTTTATTAATTCATTTGACATGTCTAAAACACGGTGAGGTTTTGATGGCCGCGTATAATACAAAACAAATACAAAACATTAGAAGGTAAAACAACGCAAATTTTCGGCTAAAAAGCCTTCATCAGGCGCACAAATAAAACTTACTGGAGTAAGTTTTATTTGTGCGCCTGATGAAGGCTTTTTAGCCGAAAATTTGCGTTGTTTTACCTTCTAATGTTTTGTATTTGTTTTGTATTATACGCGGCCATCAAAACCTCACCGTGTTTTAGACTTTTATTCTAGTGCCGTGGCAGTCCCTTGTTTTTGTCATTTGACATTTCAAAGTTATGATATTTTGCTTTCCTTTAGTTTGCTCGGCAACAACGCACAATTATGTAAGTTTTGTTGTAATCAGATGACACAGCTTTTAACTTTAAACCTTTACATGTATAACTTTTCAGCCACCCACAAACGGAGCAGAACAAAAAGACCTGGAGAAAATTTCCTTGACATTGGTAAGCAAGTGCACACCACTCCTGCTGCGCATCCACCGGAAGCCAGGCTTTGGTTGCCATAGAGACAAGCTTTACATGGACGTTCGCGGCAAGACGTCGGATGACGTGGACCAGGGGCGCTACGCCGAAGTGTGGGACGTAGACAACCCTGCCCTCTACAAGAGCCTGTCCCAGGCAGTGCAGGATATGGCTAGAGGTGGGCAGAACACTCCTTATTGCACAGCAGCGCTCATGTTGTGCAAACTTTTTCTTCTTTGATCCAAGGTTCCTAAATGGACAAATTTACAAAGATCGGGGCCTTGATGCTGCGACATGGCAGCTCAGCAGTTTAAGACGGACACGTGTCGGTCTGTTTCCTCAATACTGAAGACAGCACATCACAAAACCTACAAAGATCAGTTTTGTAAGTGTTCATTTCTTGTACGGGAGGCTGGCTGAATGAGATTTTACCATAATGATGGTGAATATTCGATTTACATTTATGCTTTTTTTAAAACAGAATTATGTAAAAAGCTCACCAAATTCAGCGATATTGTCGACAGTAATAACGATAGCAGATGCAACACTTTCGGCGCCTGTTCATTGAAAATCAGGAGAAATAATCATTATGATGCATTACAAAGCAGTGTATTGATATGCAATGTTGCGGGCATTGCAGTATTGGTCTGTCACTCTGTTCTGTACTTGTTGCTTAATGATACGTTGCAATAAATATCATGTGAAACATTGTGCTCATGTCATGGCGAACATTAGGAGGACCAGTCATCGCTCCCGTGTCAGAGGGCAGGGCCTGTAAAGAACCGCTCCTTGGAGAAAAGGGGGCATACTTCTCTTTCAGCACCAGTCTGTGAGTTTTCATCTGTATATTTGTCTATCTGTCTGTCTGTCTATCCGTCCGTCTGTCTGACTGCGTTTTGTTTGCTGACTGTCACCCATCCTCCGCAGACTTTTATTGCAATCTGTCTTACTTTTTGAGGTTGTACATACTCTTTCTCATGTTGTGTTCATAAAATATTATCTTTCCTACTAATTATGTGGTTTCTACCATTCTTTCCTCTACATATGACAACATCAGATCCATTTCTGTTTTGACGAATAAATACTGTCTTATTTTATTTCATCTTAGACGTTCAGCCAGTCATCCTAGGAAGCTAGTGTCCATGTAAGACCCATATTAAAGTGTGACATTCCGCTGTATAAAGCAGTGCTTTTAGTTCTTATGAAACCTTCGGTCTTTCACTCGAAACAACGATGACTATAGTGTGAGAAGCTTCGTTCAAACCAATGTATGGAGGGGACTATGGCTTTGATTGGTTGACTGCCGTTGAACGTGTTTTCATGCCATTCAGTCACTCATTTTTGTCCTAAGTGTGATTGGCTACATGGGAGATTAAGCGGAAGGAGGGACAAAGCTGAGATTTGACTGCAGCTATTAGCAAAAAGCTTTTCAGACTTCCGCACGCATGTCTGCACTTTCAGGATCTGCATAGACTTCAGCAACCCCTGTCAGGCCACCCTGCAGAGCAGAACGGAAGTGGCCAACAATCTGACTGCAGGTCTGAACGCCGTGTTGGGACGAGTTCTCGCCCCTTCCGTCGTCTCCGAGGCCGTGCGAGAATGTCTGGTCACCCACTGTGGGGGCTGCCTTGGGGCAGGTAGGTCCTCCTCCAGCTTGGCCTGAGGGAAGCTGGGGTGAAAAAAAGTCGTTCCTTTGAAATTGCGTCTTTCTTTTACTATTGAATCAAGACATTATTTAACCACGTAAAAGTTTCGTATGATGATAAATGAGATGGTGTGCGTGCGTGCGTGCGTGCGTGCGTGTTTGTGTGTGTGTGTGTGTGTGTGTGTGTGTAGGTGTAGATGTGTGTGTTTGCGTATGTGCGTGCGTGCAAGCTTACAAAATTGCGTAATTTGAACATTTGCTTTTGTCTTCATTGTCTTATTTGGACATTCGATAGCAATGTGAAAGGTTCGAATATTATGGCATATATATGTACACACCTCAAAAGAAAGGACAAGGGAAAACCCTGTGAATTAAATAATTTAATGAAACAATATCGAAATAAATAAATCAAAATTATAATACATGTACACACATACACAAAAGGTGTTGGCCCACGGCTTAAAGCCTTCCGAGACACGAAAAACGAAATTAATTTAAACCAAAAATAAACCAAAAGCAGGGGACAAGATAATAATAGTACTCATATGTACGAAGAAGAGGAAGAAGAAATAATAATAATACAAAAAGAAGATAATATTTACATGGTGTATGAACCCGTGGGGACCAGTACGAGGAAAGGTGCTACCC
>JAWQFJ010019683.1:135000-174356 GCA_034096865.1 Theodoxus fluviatilis | reverse complement strand
CATCATGAGACACATTTGTTCACATATCATCAAGGTCAAGGTCACTTTGACCCTTATGAAATGTGACCAAAATGGGGTAGTGAACCACTAAAAGTGACTATATCTCATGGTAGAAAGTGCCAATAAGCACCATTGTGCTTCCTATGTCTTGAATTAACAGCTTTGTGTTGCATGACCTTGGATGACCTTGACCTTGGGTCAAGGTCACATGTATTTTGGTAGGAAAAATGTGTAAAGCAGTTCTTAGTGTATGATGTCATTGGTAGGTTTAGTTGTTTGACCTTGATCTTGAAGGTCACCTGAAGGTCAAGGTCATATAAAGGTCAAGGTCAAGCATGTGAGTCCTATGGGCTTTGCCCTTCTTGTTTGTTTTGTTTTTAAGAAAAAAAAGTAGGGTTAGGGACTCATTGTGTGATATTCGGTAAGAGTGAAGTTTGACGGGTTTGAAGTCACGAGCGAAGTCTGAGAGTCCTTTGTCCGCGAGTCCCCATTTATTGTTGCCTCATTCTCCATACAAATAATGCAGGAGGGGTTGATTCCCTTGATTCCTCTGCTTGATGTGCTAGGATGGACAGTCACATATGATATTCCAACATACTGTGTGCTCTCCCATCGCCCCTACGAGCACTATTTAAATGTTAAAAAAATGTCAGCAGGAGATACTGTTTTAATTATGTTCAGATGAATCTTCTGTTTGTGTGCATGACATTTCTTCACACACACACACACATCCACACGCACGCACGCACGCACATGCACACACACACATACACACACACACACACACACACACACACATACACACACACAACACACACAACATCACACACACACGCACATGCACGCGCAGGCACGCACACACACACACACACACACACACACACACACACACACACACACATACACACATATATGCACACACACATATGTGGTCAAAAGTACAGAGGTGAGCAGAGGGTCAATTTCAATACCCATCAGTGAAACTTTGCCTCACAAACTCAAACTTCAACACATGCTGACTTCAAACTTGCTGTGACTTATTCAGTATTGAACAATGTTGCTAGCAAATAATTTTTTTCTCACTAAAATTGATAGTTGTTGAGTTATTTGCATTTGTGTTAGGAATATTGAGTTTTGGGAAACAGAGAAAGTGTTACACATTCCAAAAGGCTCATTTTCAAGCTCTTTTTTACACACACAAAAAGTAAATCCTAATAATTATTTTCTGCCAAAGTTGTTTTTGGGAGACCTTCTTTTCAACAGACTTGCTGAGAAATAAAATTTGTAATCCAAAATAATAATTTTGATGTATAAAGTCTGTTCACAACATTTGTGTAACACTAGCACCATCGTCTTCAAAGGTTAAAATTCCACACAAAGATTCTGTCTTACCCCATGCAATCAGTGTCACTACATGCTACAATGGTTGTATTTCATGGTTAAGTTTTAAAACAATCAGAAAACTTTTGTTTTGACTTGATAAAACAACATTTTAACGACCAAGACAAAAATTGCGTTAAGATTTTGCAACTTTATCTTCAAATAAATCAAACATGTTGGTTTTTTTTTTACATGAAGTGGATTTTCCTGCAATTGTGTAACTGCAAAATAATTGTGTGTTGCAAAAATCTAGATATTTGATATATTTTATGAATAAAATGAAAACAAGTTCTGGGCCTAATTAGTTGTGTACAGACCAAAGTGCTCAATTTTGAGGGAAAACAGCTAAAATCAGATGGTGTGTGCATTATTATGTTATCAAGTTGTTGGTAAATAGGACTATTGATTATTCAGCTTTGCTGTGGTCTTTTTGTCAGGACTGAAATCACACTCTGCATGTACTTTTAGTGAGGAAAACAATGGCAAGTGGAATTAAGAATGGTGTTACTGTTGTGAACATCCAAAAACCACAAAAATCAACTTTAAAACTTGGTGGGGATAAAGAATTAAAACCTTCTGGTTAAGTTCTACATTGTTGAACACAGACACACTCTCAAGATTCCATTTAGGCACATTTTTAGAAAAACACACTCTGTTCACAACATTACGCACACACCTGTGTGTGTAATGTTGCAAACAAACTTATCTAGCTATATACAGAAGGCCAAACAATAATTAAACCAAACCACCATTTCATTCTACATGTATTATTACTATAAACATTCTTGTACAAGAATCAAACTAAAATTTTGTTTTTCTAGATCTTTCATGTAGTTCATAACAATACACCATCCAGTTCATAACATTACACCATTAAAGTGCATTACAAGAGCAACAAATGTTCAATGGCTATTTTAAGTTTTAATGAATACATCAATGTTGACAGAATATTCAGTTTTGTTAAATTGAATGTTTTGGTGATCAGGAACTGTTTCATCACACTTTTAAAAATTGGTTTTGTGTTATGTTGTGAACAAAATGGTGTTATGTTATGAACAAACACGCACTTTTTTTTTTACTGCACGTAATAAGAGAATGGTGTGCATGGGAAGGAGTGCAAAATGTAGCTGTCTTCCTTATGCACCTTCTGAAACATTGTTCCTGATTCAGAATTTAAAATTTGTCACTTTTTATTTTAAAAAAGTTTGTAACGGTGTAATGTTGTGAACAGACATTGATCAGAATTCAATTTTTGGGGTTTACAAAGAGTATATTCAATTATTTTTATTTTCTGACTTCACTTTTAAGTTTTCTGATGTCCATTGCTAAACTTGGACTGTGAGAATAAGTACATTGGTCCAACAGATGTGCTTAAATGGAAAAAATGTAACCATTTAAAATGGTCGAAAGACTGAAGTATGTATCTAATGATATATACATTCCCAATGCAATTGCTTTTCTTTAAATATGTGTTTGTTACATTTAGAATACATCTAAAAACTGTTTAATACTAAAATTGACATATTTAATGCTTAAAGCATGACTTTCAATGAGGAATTGTGTTGTGGCGTTATGTTGTGAACAGACTCGTTATTATCTTTTCTAAAGTCTTTGTTTACTAGTTTTCAGTTCAAATTTGTAATGTGTATGACAGTTTTGACTCATGTGGTGAGTTCTCAAGATGTAATAATAAAGATTTCCACTTTTTAAAGTTTATACAGTGTGTGTTTGAAATGTGTGACGGTGTTAATGTTGTGAACAGACTTAAAATCTTTTTTCAAAAATGCAACCAAACAAAGCATCATCTTAAATTTATGTGTTGTGTAGTTGATTCTCATGACAAATCCTACCATATTCATGCAAAACTGTTAAGTTTTCATAAAGTTTACTTTTAGGAACTCATGTAACAGCTCTCTGCTCACCTCCGTACTTTTGACCATGTACATACACACACACACACACACACATACACACACACACACACACACACACACACACACACACACACACACAAACACACACCACACACACACACACACACACACACACACACACACAAACACACACACACACACACACACACACACCACACACACACACACACACACACACACAAACACACACACACACACACACACACACACACACACACACACACACACACACACACACACACACACACACACACACACACACACACACACACACACAAACACACACCACACACACACACACACACACACACACACACACACACACACACACACACACACACATACACACATTAATGTGCACAATCTTAATCTGACCTCCTTAAAAGTTGGGCACACCTGCTGACCCCTTTTTTTCATGTTATTGTCACCACAACTGTTTTGTTCCTAATTGATTTTATGAGAGGACATAGAATTGAGAGCCCTAAAGCTACAGGTCTGTTTTTATGTCTGACAAAATTGCCATGGCAGTCCACAATCTTAAAGGCTTTAACAACATGTGCTGCTGGAAGGACATGAGAGCATGAAAAGTGATGTGTTTCTAAAGTAGATGTCTGTATCACTTTAAAGTCACTTTTGATAGAGCAGTAATGAAGTTTTTGTGTAGTTTTGAAGTGGCAGGACAGTATTGCGTTGAGTTGAAACTGAAAAATACATACGACTTTTAGAACAGTAAGAGAGCTTGGCTTGTAAGAAGTATGAAGTGCTTTTATGTATCAGACTGTGTGTCTTAAATCACCATTGCAATGCAGTACAATGGAATCCAACATGGTGCTCCTTGGCTTGACACATGTGTATACAACAAACAACACTTACAATACAATTCTGTGGCTGTGAGCTGACTTGACATACTGCAAAAAGAATGATAATTTCTAGCCCCCTGTATAATTTCTAATAAGCACATAAAAGCTTCTTACAAGTGGTTTATAATAAATTCTCTCACATTTACTGGAATACACTGGAACTAGTGGAAGATGCATGAAACAGGGACCATGGTCCATGTGCCACCTTGAGCAGATTGCAAACCCACCTGTGTCCACCCCTCCCACCCCTGTGGGTCTGGAATGGACTGGCCCTGCATGTCTTGTGTCACTGATAGGCAGGGAAAGGATCTGCCTTCCTCTCCCCAAACCCTGCTTGCACCCCTGTTGAAAGTGTGGCTTCTATAGTGCCTTTTGTGCACTAATCCCGTGAAACTTGTCACAGAAATGAGCAAAAAGTACACATAGAAACAAGACTTTGGCTTTAATGTTACTGACAAAATCACAGTGTATGTTATTTGTTAATATTGAAAAATGGTATTTGATACATTCATTGATCATTTGGCTTCATTATAAAAAGCACAGATTTCAAGTTTATGGCTGATTTCCAAGTTTCAGGAAATCTAGGGGAGCTACTTTTGTGACATTCTAGATCTTTGTGGGGGCAATTTGTGTAATTCCCTGCAGGGATCGAGGAACTTGCGATGCAAAAATTACATTCATGTGAGACTCTAAATTTTGGCCACTTTGTTGTGAAACTTCCCGGATAGGCAGCAGACTCCTCAGATCAGGAGCTGTGGGTGTTATGGAGTCTGCCAGCAGTGGGCTCAGTCTAGGGCTGCCATGGCCAGCCTGCTCCAGTTTTGCATTGCAGCCAGCCCTGCCTTGACAACTGTTTGCTTTCCTCCAGCCACTTAAGGTCTCCAAGGGTGAGCAGTTTTTCTGTGGTTTTTGTGGGGGGCAAACATCTGGTCATCACTTGATGTTTTCCTCTAGGCCCAGTCTGCTGCTGTGGCTCCAGCAGAGTTCCAGCAGAGTTCCAGCAGAGTTCCAGCTCATGTCTTGAGCAAAACCTTCCGAAAGATTTGTGATCAGCGCCAATCTTTCATGCAATTTTAATCAAATGCAGCAAGATTTTAATTTCTAAAAAAAATGTTGTAAACAGTTAATGCCCCCCCCCCCCCCCCCCCCCCCCCAGTTGTGGTGATGGTAACATGGCAACACAAGGGGGTGGAGGGTTGGTAGGTAGGGCTAAATTGAGAACATTTTCTAATTAAATTTTAAAGGCCAAATTGAGACCACACACACACACTGTGTCACTGAAGTCACACTGCCTCCCCACTGTGAAGTTGCACGGCCTCTCCACTGTGAAGTCACACTGCCTCCCCACTGTGAAGTCACACTGCCTCCCCACTGAAGTCGTGCTGCCTCCCCACTGTGAAGTCACACTGCCTCCCCACTGTGAAGTCACACTGCCTCTCCACTGTGAAGTCACACTGCCTCCCCACTGTGAAGTCACACTGCCTCCCCACTGAAGTCGTGCTGCCTCCCCACTGTGAAGTCACACTGCCTCCCCACTGTGAAGTCACACTGCCTCCCCACTGTGAAGTTGCACTGCCTCTCCACTGTGAAGTCACACTGCCTCCCCACTGTGAAGTTGCACTGCCTTCCCACTGTGAAGTTGCACTGCCTCTCCACTGTGAAGTTGTACTGTGAAGTCACACTGCCTCCCCACTGTGAAGTCACACTGCCTCCCCACTGTGAAGTCACACTGCCTCCCCACTGTGAAGTCACACTGCCTCCCCACTGTGAAGTCACACTGCCTCCCCACTGTGAAGTCACACTGCCTCCCCACTGTGAAGTCACACTGCCTCCCCACTGTGAAGTTGCACTGCCTCCCCACTGTGAAGCTGCACTGCCTCTCCACTGTGAAGTTGTACTGTGAAGTTACACTGCCTCCCCACTGTGAAGTCACACTGCCTCTCCACAGTGAAGTTACACTGCCTCCCCACTGTGAAGTCACACTGCCTCCCCACTGTGAAGTCACACTGCCTCCCCACTGTGAAGTCACACTGCCTCCCCACTGTGAAGTCACACTGCCTCCCCACTGAAGTAGTGCTGCCTCCCCACTGTAAAGTCACACTGCCTCCCCACTGTAAAGTCACACTGCCTCCCCACTGTGAAGTCACACTGCCTCCCCACTGTGAAGTCACACTGCCTCCCCACTGTGAAGTCACACTGCCTCCCCACTGAAGTAGTGCTGCCTCCCCACTGTGAAGTCACACTGCCTCTCCACTGTGAAGTTGCACTGCCTCCCCACTGTGAAGTTGCACTGCCTCTCCACTGTGAAGTTGCACTGCCTCTCCACTGTGAAGTTGCACTGCCTCCCCACTGTGAAGTTGCACTGCCTCTCCACTGTGAAGTTGCACTGCCTCTCCACTGTGAAGTTGCATTGCCTTCCCACTGTGAAGTTGCACTGCCTCTCCACTGTGAAGTTGCACTGCCTCTCCACTGTGAAGTTGCATTGCCTTCCCACTGTGAAGTTGCACTGCCTCTCCACTGTGAAGTTGTACTGTGAAGTTACACTGCCTCCCCACTGTGAAGTCACACTGCCTCCCCACTGTGAAGTCACACTGCCTCTCCACTGTGAAGTCACACTGCCTCCCAACTGTGAAGTCACACTGCCTCCCCACTGTGAAGTTGCACTGTTAGTTTCTAGAGGTCTTGTTGGTTCCACAGCTTTGATTGCAAGATAAAGCCAGAGCTTTAAAAAAGTAGTGGTAAAACTTGTTTTGATCTAGGAGGCCAGATTGAAAATACATTTTTAAAATGTCCACAGAAAATTCTTTTTTTTCTACTTAAATAGTGGGTTTTTTGAGTGCTCATAGGGCAGGGAAGATGGGACAGCATGCAGTTTGTTCTTAACCATAAATTTATTTTTATGTGAGGGTGTGTAGTGGGTGTGCAGGATTGAGAAAAAAGGTTTAGGGTTGGCAGAAAAAATAGGGTAGGTCTGGTTACTGTAACCACAACTAACTAGTCTTGTTGTTGGCCTTATGCAAGAAGTGCCAGCAGTCACTGTTAGTTCATCAGGATGCTTGTGGAGTTGCTACTCAACAAACATTTCCATTGTAGCATCTTTGAGAGCTTTGCCTAGAGTCAGTCTGCATCAGTTTTCTTTGAGAATCTATTAATTTAATTTATGTCTTTTATTCAAACCAGAAGCTGCATGCAGGGGCAATGTTGGAAACTAGTTTGATTTTTTTTAAAAAGAAGAAAAGACATTAATAGTCATAAGCATATCCATTTAGACACCAGGAAAGCTTGGTTGCAAGTGTAAAGAAATAGCAAGATTTTCTTTTTCACATGAAGGTACTATTTAAAGTTTGAACTATTCACTGTGCATGCATTAGATAATGATATAAATTATAATCTAGAAAGATAAACTTTGCATACTTCTATAACAATCATTCTTTTGCATTATAAACTCATCACCATTAATTTTATTCTTAAATGATTTTATGCATTGAACAAATAATACAAGCAGTGTTTTGAGTCTGCCTCATAACACACAACACACTCTGTGACATTATTCAGGGTCACACACCAGTGTGCTTTGACTTTCTCATGCCAGGGGGGGCTGAAAAAATGGACAGGTTGAACCAGTGAACTTGCAGATAGCCTCCAATGGAAGCATAGGGCAAGGACAGACAGAGGCAATTTACTCTCTCTTTCTGCCAGCTGATACAGTGACAGGGGCTTATTAATCTTCCCTTCCCAGTGTGTGTAATTCTGGGGACTGGTACTGGTGAACTTTTCCATCAGACAAATGCCTGGTGTGCTTTGAACCTTTAAAGTGAAAGCTGATGTAGTGTACTCCAGCAAGTGATTGTGACATTTGGAGCAATAGCCCATCTGTCAACAATAGTGTTGTGTGGTAGTGCTCCTAGAGTGGAAATACTTTTATTGTATTGCCTTTTTGCCCACTCATGTGTAATTTACTAATTTTCTTCAAATGTGATTGCTTGAATGTTAAAAAGCTTGAATAAAATTATGCTATTTGTTATCTACAGAATAATGTGTGTGTGTGTGTGTGTGTGTGTGTGTGTGTGTGTGTGTGTGTGTGTGTGTGTGTGTGTGTGTGTGTGTGCGTGTGTGTGTGTGTAATCTGCATGTTAAAGAATATGACAGAAAATCTGACTGCTGGATTCACAAAGACTTATGCCAATGGGAGGTTGAATAATCCTACTACTGCAAGCAAGCAAGCAAACAAATATAAGCAACGAAAAAGCAGGAAAGAAGCAGATTCATGCAAGCATAGAAGCAAACAACCATAGCAACATAGAAAAAGAACACAAAACATACAGACAAGCAAGCAGATTAAAGTAATACATACTGACAAGCAAGACTAGACAGGAGGCATATAATGGAGGAAATATATGGTATTTATACATGTGCCATGCTGATGGCTGGACAAATATACTTTAAAAGTTCAGCATCCAGTGCTTGCCCCTCATGCCTCCAGTGTCCTCCAACCAGCTAGTCCAGCAAACAGCTCCTACTTTTTGTGTTTTGTCTGACTTCACAGCAGTGTTCCCATGTCAGGATTTAAGATTTAGTGGAAGTTTACATTGTGGCTTGATTTGCTGTGAATTAGGTTTGGCACAAACACTGAAAGAGGACATGGCTCCACAAGTACTTTCTTTAAGATTTTGTAAACTTGGTCGAGTTGATTCCACATTAATTCTGATAAAGGTCTCCTTTGGAAAAGAAAAATCAATACAAAATACCACCCCTCATCCCCCACCCTCCAAAACCCCCCAAACCCCAAATCAAAACAAAACAATTACTGAAAATGTAGACAGAACCTTTATCCACCCCACCCACCCACCCCCACTAATGATTGCCCACTGTAGGGGACTTGCATTGTGATTTTTTAGGAGAAAGTGAAACTGAAAGCCTGGCTCTCAGAATTCCTCTGTGGCAGCCTTGGCCTTTTTCCCCTCACAAGTGCAGGCGTACTTGTTCCAGTGGCTTAGGGGGGAGGGGAGGAGCCTGCTGACCTCATTCCATACCCCCTGCAGTAGTGGTGAGACAGCCAGGAAGAATGACCAAGTTTTTCTACCTACCCCAACCCCCACCCCCTCCTTGTCAGCTCTACTCCCTTTCCTCAGCCTCCCTTCCCCCTACCCACCCCGTTTATCATCCCCTCTTCGGTCTGGTTTTTCCTGCCACTTTTCACTCCCATCTTACCATCCCCCCAGCTTACCCCTCCCCCCCCCCCCCCTTCCTCCCCTTCTTGCTCCTATCTTAATCCTCTCTCTGCCTCATCTTGGCAGGGGTGAGGTGGGGCTAACTAGGGGGGCATTCTGTTTCTGGGGGCCAGGGGTCAGTTTTCTGTCAAGCCTCAGCTGCAGACATCAGGGGAAGGGAAGGGGGACTTGGCTGGCTGGAGCTATGCAGCCAGAGATAATATAGCTTTTATAGGGACACAGTCCCCAGTGATTACATTGCCCAAGAAAGGCAACCTGCAAATGTGACAGAACTACCACATGATCAGCCTCATTAGCCATCCCAGCAAGGTCATGCTGAAAGTACTGCTGAACAGATTAAAACCTCAGGCAGAGAAAATCATTGCTGAAGAGCAGGCAGGTTTCAGACCAGGTAGGAGCACCACCAAACAGATCTTCAATCTGAGAGTCCTGTGTGAGAAACATCTACAACACCAACAAGATCTGTACCATGGCCCGTATTCACAACGGCGATTTATCGGCGATTTATTTTAACTCCGATTTATCTCTAAACTCAGACGATTCCAACTGCCTGTTCCGCTCTCCCTTGGCTGGAAACCAGTATATATAGCAAAGCGCAACCTAGGATCCTCTGACGAGCGTACCTTATCTAACCGATCAAGATAACGCGGGGCTAGGGGATAAATCGAGTGTTAAAAAGATAAATCGCCGTTGTGAATACGGGCCCATGTCTTTATAGACTTTAAGAATGCATTTGACAGAGTCTGGCTTGCTGCGCTGTGGGCCACAATGAGAAGCTACGGCATCAGAGCTCTCCAAGATCATCAAAGTCGTCAAACATATTCAATGGTACCACAGGCGAATGGTTCAGGACAATGGTCGGAGTCAGTCTACTCTCCCCCACACTCTTCAACCTCTTCCTCAAAAGAATAATGACTGATGCCCTAGCAGACCAAGAAGGATCAATCAGCATCTGTGGCAGAAAGATCACCAACATGTTTTGCTGATGACATTGATGGATTTGCAGGGAGTGAAGAGGTGCTGACTAGTCTTGTCGGCACCTGGACAAGACCTCACAGGCATATGGCATGGAGATCAGTGCCGAGAAGACCAAGGGGACGAACAACCCTAGGGGCTTCAAAATGGAAATCAAAGTGAATGGCCAAAAACTGGAAGCTGTGAACAACTTCAAATACCTGGGATCTATTGTGACTGATGAAGGGTCCAAACCAGAGATACTGTCCAGGATAGCACAAAAACAACAGCATTGGCAAAGTTGAAGACAATATGGCGTGACAGAAATATTACTCTCGCGTCAAAAGCTCATGCACACGCTGGCCGTCTCCATATTTTTGTATGCATGCGAGTCCTGGACACTCACATCTGAACTACAGAGACAGATATACAAATCCTGGAAATTAGATGCTACTGCAAGATTCTGAACATCTCATATAAAGACCATGTCACAAATGAAGAAGTCGGCAACAGGATCAGGAGAGCATTTGGACAGTACGAAGACCTGCTCACAAGCGTGAAAAGCAGAAAGCTGAAGTGGTACGGTCACCTGTCAAGAGGCAGTGGGCTGGCCAAGGCCATCCTGCAAGGTACCATACCAGGTGGGAGAAGAAGAGGCAGGCAGAGAAAGAGGTGGAAAGACAACATCAAAGAGTGGACAGGCTTGACCTTTGCTGACTCACAGCAAGCTACAGAGAATGGGGATTGATGGAGGAAGATTGTCAGAAAGTCATCAGTGGTGCCTCGACAACCCATCTCAGGGTTAAGAGACTGAACTGAACTGATCTGAGGGCCTGGCCACACAGGCCTTAGGAACCTTTATGTGGATAGCACAGGGCTCAGCCACAGACCAGTGTCTGTGGACAGCATAGGGTATGGCCACACAGACTACAGACCTGTCTGTGGACAGCACAAGGTCTGACCACACTGACTACAGACCTGTCTGTGGACAGCACAGGGTCTGACCACACAGACTACAGACCTGCATGTGGGCAGCACAGGGTGTGGCCACACAGACTACAGACCTGCCTGTAGCTAGCACAGGGTCTGACCACACACACTACAGACCTGTCTGTGGACAGCACAGGGTCTGACCACACAGACTACAGACCTGCATGTAGTTAGCACAGGGTGTGGCCACACAGACTACAGACCTGCCTGTAGCTAGCACAGGGTCTGACCACACACACTACAGACCTGTCTGTGGACAGCACAGGGTCTGACCACACACACTACAGACCTGTCTGTGGACAGCACAGGGTATGGCCACACATACTCCAGACCTGTCTGTGGACAGCACAGGGTATGGCCACACAGACTACAGACCTGTCTGTGGACAGCACAGGGTGTGGCCACACAGACCACAGACCTGTCTGTGGACAGCACAGGGTATGGCCACACAGACTACAGACCTGTCTGTGGACAGCACAGGGTATGGCCACACATACTACAGACCTGTCTGTGGACAGCACAGGGTATGGCCACACATACTACAGACCTGTCTGTGGACAGCACAGGGTGTGGCCACACAGACCACAGACCTGTCTGTGGACAGCACAGGGTATGGCCACACACACTACAGACCTGTCTGTGGACAGCACAGGGTATGGCCACACACACTACAGACCTGTCTGTGGACAGCACAGGGTATGGCCACACAGACTACAGACCTGTCTGTGGACAGCACAGGGTATGGCCACACAGACTACAGACCTGTCTGTGGGCAGCACAGGGTATGGCCACACCGACTACAGACCTGTCTGTGGACAGCACAGGGTATGGCCACACACACTACAGACCTGTCTGTGGACAGCACAGGGTATGGCCACACAGACTACAGACCTGTCTGTGGACAGCACAGGGTATGGCCACACAGACTACAGACCTGTCTGTGGACAGCACAGTGTCTGGCCACATAAGCTTGTCTGTGCATTTGTTGTCTGTGCTGCCTGCCATTGTATGGGACTAGTTGAGTTGAAATTTCTTGAAATGCAATAATGGCTATTCAAACTCATAGTTACTTTTATTAACATAAATGAAAACCCTTCATTTCAGATGTGTGCATAAATGGAAGCACTAGTTTCAAAATGAGTATAATCATTACACTGTCCAGCTCTTGTTTTCAACTGGAATTATCGGTTGTGGTTTTTGGTGGTTCATACTTAACTCTCCTTTTTTACATAGACAAGAATTATGTGTTGGGAAGAGTAGACGTGATTCTTTTGCCATTGGGGAGGCTTTTTGAAAACTTTGCCTTATTTTTACTAAATTTTAGTGTGATGGTCCCAAATGGATCAAGGCTGAGACTGATTTTATGGCTACTGAAAATGTGGCTGAGAATAACAAGGAGAGAAATGGAGAAAATGGTCCTTTTTTGTTTGTTTGTTTGTTTGTTTGTTTGTTTGTTTTTTGTTGAACAATTGACAGGGATCTAAGCATGTAAAAAGTTTTTTGATTAGCACATGTATATGGCTAGGTGGATGTGTTTCCTCCCATACTTGGAAGTTTTCATTGATGGGTTTTAGAGAGACAAGCAAGCAGTAAGGATGCACCTGCCTCTATGGAAAACCAAACCAAAGGTGGCTGTGTGACTGAGGCCTTGCCAGGGAGGGAGGAAGGAGCTGAGCTATCTGGCCCAAAGAGCCAGGATAAGCAGGCCTTGCAATCCAACCTAATTTTTATCTGGGAGCTGGCTGGGTAAGGGCAAGATGAAATAGGCCTGGTGTGCCTGATGGTCCTATCTGTGGACAGTGAGTTATTAGGAACTTCCCCACCCCATTCCCTGGCTTATCTCCCTTCCCACCACTCTCTAGCCTGATAGGACAAGGTTTGATTGCTTTTTTGGGGTTCTTGTCTCATTTATTGTCTGGCTCTTAATTTGTCCTTCCGCTGCTTTTTTGATTGGTGGAATAGTGTTTTTAAAATTGAAATGGAATTTTGGAGAGTGAGCAAGTGCAAATTAAAAGTTGTGAGCATTATTAAGAGGGCATGAGGTTTGTGTAGTCTTGCTGGAATTAAGTTCTTTTGCAGTCTATACTATCCATTTTGAAAGTTGATGAAGCTTTAACTTTCCTGTTACCTCACCACAGACTTTGATTGGTTGGCATGAATTGACTGAATTTAGCACTGCTACGTTTAATAATCACTGAAGTTTGCTTTGGAATCTGTACAATCCCAGATAAAATATGTGCATCAGATTTTGTGCTTTCTCTCTCTCTCTCTCTCTCTCTCTCTCTCTCTCTCTCTCTCTCTCTCTCTCTCTCTCTCTCTCTCTCTCTCTCTCTCTCTCTCTCTCTCTCTCTCTCTCTCTCTCTCTCTCTCTCTCTCTCTCTCTCTCTCAAATTGCAAATTTAATAGTATGTCTCCATGTGTACATATAAGTGTGTGTCTGTGTGTTTCTGTGTGTGTATGTGTCTCTGTGTGTGTATGTGTCTCTGTGTGTGTTAGAGAGAGAGAAAGAAAGAGAGAGATAGGGAGAGAGAGAAAGAAAGAGATAGGGAGAGAGAGACACACATATACACACGCACACATGCACACACACACACACACACACACACACACACACACACAACACACACACACATGCACACACACACACACACACACACACACACACACACACACACACACACACACACACACACACACACACACACACACACACACACACACACACACACACACATCCCCCACAATGCAGAGTTCAAAAAGTGCTTATTCTTCACTTTCCTCTGTGTGGAAGCCATGGGAATGGCCTGACCCTGGGTGCTGGGGTCAGCAGCAGGAGTGTGCTCAAGTTGTGTGGTGTGATGCAAGCACTGATAGGCAGGCTGCCACCACTTGTGTCAGCCAGGCATCCCCCCTGTGGGTTAGGGCTAAAAATAGACCCATGCTGATCTCTCCCCCCCCCCCCCCCCCCCCCCCCGGGATTAGAAGAGGCAAATAGCAGCCAAATATAGATACAATCTTACTCTAACCAGCTTTGGTATATTCTGTTTGTGATCAAAGGCCCTGCATAGCCCACACGGGCTTATAGGTCCATCCATCATCATCGTCATTGTCATCATCACCATCATCATCTCTGGGGCATCCTGGAACCTGGAGGAACCCACTGTCATGGCTGGTTGTAAAGTGCTGTATCAAGAGTTCATTTAGCCTGTGGTGGTAAAAAAAAAATTCCTGTGTGATTCTTTTGGGTTACTTGCTCCCAGGAAAAATAATATTTTTGTTTTTAAAAGCTTCTGTTCTGGTAGTACATGTATGTATGCATAGCTTCAATGACTGTCACCTGCTGATTGAGGACTGTCAATAATGAAAACTTGAATCTCCTGTTTTTCACCACTAATTCATTAGATTAGACAAAAAACACATACACATACGCTCTCTCTCTCTCTCTCTCTCTCTCTCTCTCTCTCTCTCTCTCTCTCTCTCTCTCTCTCTCTCTCTCTCTCTCTCTCTCTCTCTCTGTCTGTCTGTCTGTCTCTCTCTCTCTCTCTCTCTCTCTCTCTCTCTCTCTCTCTCTCTCTCTCTCTGTCTCTCTCTCTCTCTGTCTGTCTCTGTCTCTGCACACACATTCACTAGCATGCACAAATGTGCACAGTCTCAATCTGGCCTCCTTAAAAATGAAAAAGGAAGTCCAGACCTAACTACCTACCTTAATATTTTTGCCATGTTACCTTAACCACAACTTTTGTCGTTGTTGTTGTTGTCTTAGTTGTCTGTGAGAACTAATTCTCATGCAGGAATTGAAAGATTGACCCACTATTCAATTAGTTATGGAGGAGATAGTTTGCATCCAGTGCTTGAATGGAATTTATGGTCATATGTACCCTGGGAGAGGTTTGGAGGGAGTTTCCTTGACCTCACACTCATTTTCCTGCTGGGCCCTGCTGCTTTGCTTGGAACTACATGTTCTTCACCCTTCCCAGCCACACAGCCTTTGCCACTGACATGCTTTCTGAGTGAATCACAGATGAGACCAGCACTCTCCCAACTGCCTGTGCATGGAATAAACCTGCACTGGACTTTCTCCATTATGGAAGGATGTGTACACAAACAAGACAAGCACTTGCATGCCAGTGAATGCTGCCCCATGTAACCAAACCACTGTGTGACCGGTTTTTAAAGCTTCAGCATTTGTATTCTACATAGAGTGAATGGAATAGGAGAAGGAAAAACATTAGAATAAAATCTGTCTGTCTATGACGCAAGCAGGCCAGCTCTATGTAGTGAGTTCTCAAGTTTTCAGTCTGGGATTTGTGTTCCGAAAAGCTTGATAGCTGAGCTTGACAGCAGCCACCTTTAGACATGGTCTGGCTGTAAATCTACAGAAATCAAAACATGAGTCTAATCTGCACAGCATGGCAGTGCCTTGCTATAAAAACCAAGATTTTTGCTGGTTTTACAGCAGTGTAAGTGATTTTACACTTGCATTTATGACCACTGCCCTGGCCTGCCTTTAAGACTGTATGTCATGAGGAGAGCTGATATCCAGGAAGAAGTAGCATGGTAACAGATGTATCAGTGTCGCTGCATCTGATAACAGTAGTGCTTTGGCATTTAGAGACTCAGATCTTTGTTTAGTGTCTTGAATCTAGAAGGATCTAAGCCTTCTTGCATATGCTTCAGCAGGGAGGAAGTGAAGTTGAAATACCACTGCGTGTACAGAGGTTTACTTGGATTTGTGTTTCCCAGCTACCAGGACACTGCACTGACTAGACATTTTCACCCAACAGCAAAACAGTACAAAAAGAGGCGTTCTCTTTTGTGCTTGGTGATATCACAGAGGGGGTGGGGGTGGGGGGTGGGGGGAGGGTGTTGGGGGATGGATGGTTTGTGTTAAGTGTGTGTGTGTAGTGTATGTGCAAGTAGGTGTGTGCACGGGTGTGTGTATGTATGCTTGTATGTGCTTGTGCATGTGTGTGTGTGTGTGCGTGCATGTGTGTGTGTGTGTGTGTGTGTGTGTGTGTGTCTGTGTGTGTGTGTACATACATGTGTGTGTGTGTGTGTGCATGTGTGTGTGTGTGTGTGCATGTGTGTCTGTGTGTTTGTGTGTGTATGTTGTGTGTATACATGTGTGTGTGTGTGTGTGAGAGAGAGAGAGAGAGAGAGAGAGAGAGAGAGAGAGAGAGAGAGAGAGAGAATGAATCAGTTTCTAATAACACTGTGAGCAAGGGATAGAGAGGTTCATATTGGAGTGGAGGTATGGTTATGATAAAGATAGTGAGAATTGTTTAGGCGAAAAATGTAAAATTTGTGGTTACATTTACATGGCCAAAAAAAAGGGGGTTGGGGGGTGTTGGTAGGTTGGCCTGATCTTCTTTTCAATTTTAGATATTTGTTTTAATTATTGATGAGGCCAGGTTGAACATAAATTAAGTTTCTCTTTCATCAAGTTTCTCTTTCATTGAGAATGCTTTTTTAAATGCAGACAAAGGATTCCAGGAGTGCTCATAGGAAAGGGAAGACTGGACTGCAAGCAGTTTGTTTTTTTCTCTTTTTTCTCATTTTTTCATGATTGAGGAAAATGTTTAGGGTTGGCAGGAATAGAAGGGTCAGTTGGGTTACCGTAACCAGAATTATTTTTTCATTAGGCCTTAGTAGTTAATTTGAGTATTTATGCAGAATATGAGTGGAAACTTTAAAAAAAAGTGCTTATGCAAAAATCACTATTTTCCTAATTTTGGGGGATTTTCAGATCTCAAATTTGTACTGTCAAACTAATGTACTTACAAATGCTGGCCATTATTAGCATGAAATGTGCCTCAAAATGCAAAAAAATGTTATAAACCACACAGTTACTCAGAGTTGCTTGGTACCAGAGCAAGTCAAGTCATGATTTTGCTAGTTATTCACCTCTTACAAAACCAGTAGGGAGACACTGGGTCAATTCTTACCCCCAACCCCTCCAGAGAGAAGAGTGAAATTATTGACTCAAGAACTAGTTCCTAAGTCTCACAATGGAGGAAGAGCTCTTCCATTTGTTGAAAAGGGAAGAATATTGATAAACTAGGTGTAGATCTGTGTTCCTTGATTTCTTAACTTGTAGTTTTTCTACCATAGGAAAGTATAAGGGGGAAAAAGGGGGTATGATACAGCCCTGAAATTTGGAAGATTAATTTTTTGTTGTGTTTTCTCCACTTTGTCAGACTCATATATTGATCTTTCCATTATCCTTGCTGTAATTGGAAAATTACACTCACAAAATGTTTTAGGCATGTTTATGGGACAATGGATATGAAATTAAAAGAAGAGTAATACTGCACAGGAATAGATTCACACCTGACAAAATGTGGAAATAATGTGTAACTTACTGAAGAAGAAAAACATGAATAAGTTATTATTATTTTTATAGTTTTGTACTTTACAATTAATGTAGTGCTGGTGGTCCACGGCCTTCTTGACTTGCTGCCATGGAATGTGTGTCTGTGATGTGATAGATAATACTCATTAGTCACTGCCATTTCCCCCCCTTATGATATTCAAATAAATCCAGATTTCACCCATCCTAGGGAGAGAACCATGGCTCTGCACCCCGCACATCTTAAAACCCCAAAGCATGCTCACTGATCTCCTCCTGTTTAAAAGACGAGGTTTCAACAAGCAAGCAAGAGGTTGAGGGGCTGACCATGCACTCATGCAAGACAGCAGGGGAGAGCACTAGCGAGTGGGATGCCAGGAACTGGTGATCTTTATATGTTAGATACGATGGAAGGGAAGAAAGTTCCTGTTAATAATTAGTGTAAAGAATGCAATGATGCCACCGAATAACAAATAAAGGATTTAGAAAATTCTATAACTTTCTCAGCAATGTTTCTGTATCGACAACATCTCCACAGCAGAGCCAACTGAGTTGTCTCCCTTGGAACCCCAAAGTGGTGTAAAGGGCTGTATGGGATACAGGAAACCTTCTGCCCCAGTGGCCAAGGGCAACATCATTCATCATGAGGTCAAGGGTCATACCCCTTTCAGTAGGCATCCCAGCTTCCCCACCCTATCCCTGGCCACATGTCAGCATTCCGACCTGTCACAGGGTGCACATGACCTTGACAGTGATGGCCAGCAGGGTTGAGCATTGGTGGCAGTCTGTGCAGTCTGTGCATGAACACACATCCCACAACATTGTTTTGGAACTTGATGCTGGCATTGAAAGCTTGGTGTGACCTTGGGAGGTGTAAAATTCTTTAGCCTGTGCCTGCTGCTTGATTGTCTTTCTTACCAGGCATGGAAGATGTCTAAGATTTTTGTGACAAAACCTCTCATGCCCAAATAAAACTTATCTGATGTTAATACCAGCAATAAAGTAAACTAGCTATGAAGTAAATATTTCTGGATTTTTGTTTTGATACAAAAATGAATTGAGGAAGGAAGTTGTCTGAGGACAGTAGGACACACGAAAAATTTCGAGCAAGTATTATAATGTGGAATGGAACACACAAAAATTCATCTATCTGTGCACACATATGCCTGTACATGTGTGTACAGGCTGGCAGGCAAACAGGCAGGCAGGCAGGCTAACAGGCAGGCATGAAAACAGATACACTGACTGGTGAGTAGAAAAATAGGCTGGTTAGATAGGATAGCAGGCATGCAAGCAGATTTTCTGTAAGATAGGCAGGCAAGTCATAAGACAGACAAGCTGGCAGGTATAGCAGACATTCATGCAGACAAGGGAACTTCACAGACACTCGGAGAGACTTTCATAGAGACAAGCAAAGGAACATACAGACATACAGTTTGGCTGTTCTACAAGAAGGTAGACAGACATACTGTCACAGATAGACGGATAGACAAGTATCATGCAGACGTGTTGACAGAAATGCACAGAAGCACAGTCAGACAGACTAGCAGTCAGGCAGACAGGCAAATACACATAGACAGGCAGACAGGCAAATACACATAGGTAGGCAGACAGGCAAATACACATAGGTAGGCAGGCAGACAGACAAATACACATAGACAGGCAGACAGACAAATACACATAGGCAGGCAGGCAGACAGGTAAACAGAGAGACACATACTCTGATAGTCCAGTGTCATGCAGATGGATACACAGAAAGGTAATCTAAGGCCATACAGCCTCTACTTAGTCAGGGGAGGCAACCTTGGGGTGGCAGGGGGAGGCAACCTTCGGGGGTAGGGGTGGGGTGGGAGGTAGGGGTGGGGGTGGGGGGTGAGCTGATGATGCCGACAGCATGCTGGTGCAGGCCACTCAGGAAGGCGGTGGGTGGTGCCACTTGTCTTCCTCCCTGCAACCTAACACCTCTCCTTGAATGGGTCAGTGCTCAGCAGCAACTGGGCATGGCGGGTCTCAGTCATGAATGCTTCAAAAAACCTGATAAGAGAATTCGTTCAGTGGGTGAAAACACGGCCCTGGGATTGCTGCCAGGTTGGTGTGGCAGCCAGCACAGGGGTTGTCATCTTGCTCCGCATTTCCGTGCAGCCGCTGGCACTCGGTCTACTTGATTATGGTCTTTTTTTTCTGTCTCACTTTTGCTCCGTCCTCCGAGGCAGTCAGGTCTGGTTCAGCTTCATGTATGAATTTGGAATTGTGAGTGATGTTTTGCTATTTTTGCTGCATTGAAAAATTCTATGAAATAAACTCATGTTGTTTATTTTCACACATGTATATGATCACAGGTGTTTGAAGTTTAGATGTTAAAAAAAGAAGAAGCTCATATCATACATATGACAAAAATTGCTTTGGAATGCAGTTGAAATTGCCGCTGCTTTGACACGCACACACACACACACACACACACACACACACACACACACACACACACACACACACACACACACACACACACACACACATACACACACACACACACACACACACACACACACACAATTATGCTTGCAAGTTGCATGCATGCACACTTACACAGACACACACACATGAACACGTGCACACAACACATACGTGTATGTTTGGCTGTATTGTTATATACTTTAGTTTTTGACTCACATGCGAAGCAAAAGTGAGTCTATGTACTGAGCCGTTTCGTCCGTCCGGGCGTCCGTCCGGGCGTCCGTCCGTCCGTCCGTCCGGGCGTAAAAAACTTAAACGTTGGATTTTTCTCGGAGACTATTAAGTCTATCAACACCAAATGTGGCATGATGGTGTATGATGACAAGGCCTCAAAAAACATACATAGTGACTTGACCTTGCTTCAAGGTCAAGGTCACAGGAGCCATAAATGTGGTCTCAAAAACAGTCATTTTTCACATTTTCCCAATTTTCTCCCACGTTATTGAGAATGACGACCTTAGCTACAAGTGGTATATAGGTCAAAGCAAGCCCTATCTTTTGATACCAGTTTGGTTGACCTTGCTTCAAGGTCAAGGTCACAGGAGCTCTTCAAAGTTGGATTGTATACATATTTTGAAGTGACCTTGACCCTGAACTATGGAAGATAACTGTTTCAAACTTAATAATTATGTGGGGCACATGTTATACTTTCATCATGAGACACATTTGTTCACATATCATCAAGGTCAAGGTCACTTTGACCCTTATGAAATGTGACCAAAATGGGGTAGTGAACCACTAAAAGTGACTATATCTCATGGTAGAAAGTGCCAATAAGCACCATTGTGCTTCCTATGTCTTGAATTAACAGCTTTGTGTTGCATGACCTTGGATGACCTTGGGTCAAGGTCACATGTATTTTGGTAGGAAAATGTGTAAAGCATTTCTTTGTGTATGATGACATTGGTAGGTTTAGTTGTTTGACCTTGACCTTGAAGGTCACCTGAAGGTCAAGTTCATATAAAGGTCAAGGTCAAGCATGTGAGTCGTATGGGCTTTGCCCTTCTTGTTTATTGATGTTTTGACTGAGAAGGTCATACCTGTGAGTCGGTGATGTAGCATATCAATTTTGATTATTATTGCATGACATGGCTTAAAATGACAGAGGACAAGAGTCTTCCAGAGAAGTGAGAGACAACTGACAGTTTTCAGAGGAAGAGCCCCCATTTTCAAATGTGTTGGCCTCAGGTGGCTGTCAGTCATCAATAACGACCAGTCACACTGTGTGACAGTCTCTCTCATCTGCTTGCTGAAGTGCAGGCTGGGGGTGTCAGATGAAGGAGGCCTGACCACCTATGCTCAGTCTCAGACTAGTCTATTACATGCCAGGGACTCCCATTGCCCCCAGGGGCCTTCAGATGAGGCTCTCTCTCTCTGCTGCTTCTGTTATGGCCTTCAGGAACTTTATGGTCTCTTGTAGGGAAACCAAACTGCCAACAGACATTGTGAACCAAGTAACCGACAAATCTCCTCATTCCAATTTCTGCTGCATGAACTGTGGCCCTGAGACTACGTGAGGCCAGGTGCTTGGCAAGTAGGTCATAATTGTCAATTTCACCTGGTGCCACTCTTCATGCAGTTTTGCATTGGGACTATCAGCCTCAAGAGGATCATGGACTTTGTCTTCAGAGAATACAGGATGATGTCAGGTCAATGGCATGTCTCCTTGATCTCGTGTGGATACTGTATGTATGTATGTATGTATTTTGGCTCTTATATAGCGCCAATCTCACACCCAAAGGCATGCTCAAGGCGCTCAACACGTTCACCCTTTGAATAAAAGAGTTTTTAGCTGTGACTTGAAAGTCTGTATTGAAGGAGATTTCCTCAGTCTGTCTGTGATATCGTTCCAGAGTTTCGGTCCAGCATACAAGAATGCTCTTTCTCCAGATCTCTTGGTGTTGTAGCGTGGCACATGCAGTAATGACTGCGCCAAAGATCTGAGATCCCTCACTGGTGGCTGCTTTCTCTGAGTTTTGTGGCCATCCTCTAATCAGGAGCACAGACTAGAATGGATTTGACTCTGCCCTGGATTGCCCACAACTTCTCTCCATTCCTGAAAAAGTATGGTGGGTGTTGGACTGCTGGTGGTCTTCTTGGCTCTCTCAGACAGGTGGTGGAGTACTTCGTTGTGTTGCCAGGTGTAGGGGTTCAAACCCAGAGTCACTGTGCACCCTGCCAGAATATGGTCAAGACTTTGTCTCTTTCCACAGGGAGGGCGGCTGGGGTCAACCTTACCCCCTTTGCCAGGTTTGAGTTGTTTAGTAGTAGGTGGAATGTCATCAGGATGAGAAAGACTTAGAAAAAGGCTCCAGTGCTACATGGATCTCCTGGCCTCCAGTGCTACATGGATCTCCTGGCCTCCAGTGCTACATGGATCTCCTGGCCTCTAATACTACATGGATCTCCTGGCCTCCAGTGCTACATGGATCTCCTGGCCTCCAGTACTACATGGATCTCCTGGCCTCCAGTACTACATGGATCTCCTGGCCTCCAGTGCTACATGGATCTCCTGGCCTCCAGTGCTACATGGATCTCCTGGCCTCTAATACTACATGGATCTCCTGGCCTCCAGTGCTACATGGATCTCCTGGCCTCCAGTGCTACATGGATCTCCTGGCCTCTAATACTACATGGATCTCCTGGCCTCCAGTGCTACATGGATCTCCTGGCCTCCAGTACTACATGGATCTCCTGGCCTCCAGTACTACATGGATCTCCTGGCCTCCAGTGCTACATGGATCTCCTGGCCTCCAGTGCTACATGGATCTCCTGGCCTCTAATACTACATGGATCTCCTGGCCTCCAGTACTACATGGATCTCCTGGCCTCTAATACTACATGGATCTCCTGGCCTCCAGTACTACATGGATCTCCTGGCCTCCAGTGCTACATGGATCTCCTGGCCTCCAGTGCTACATGGATCTCCTGGCCTCCAGTGCTACATGGATCTCCTGGCCTCCAGTGCTACATGGAGCTTCTGGCCTCCAGTGCTACATGGATCTCCTGGCCTCCAGTACTACATGGATCTCCTGGCCTCTAATACTACATGGATCTCCTGGCCTCCAGTACTACATGGATCTCCTGGCCTCCAGTGCTACATGGATCTCCTGGCCTCCAGTGCTACATGGATCTCTTGGCCTCCAGTGCTACATGGATCTCCTGGCCTCCAGCCCTACATGGATCTCCTGGCCGCCAGTGCTACATGGATCTCCTGGCCTCCAGTGCTACATGTATGGATCTCCTGGCCTCCAGTGCTACATGGATCTCCTGGCCTCCAGTGCTACATGGATCTCCTGGCCTCTAATACTACATGGATCTCCTGGCCTCCAGTGCTACATGGATCTCCTGGCCTCCAGTACTACATGGATCTCCTGGCCTCCAGTACTACATGGATCTCCTGGCCTCCAGTGCTACATGGATCTCCTGGCCTCCAGTGCTACATGGATCTCCTGGCCTCTAATACTACATGGATCTCCTGGCCTCCAGTACTACATGGATCTCCTGGCCTCTAATACTACATGGATCTCCTGGCCTCCAGTGCTACATGGATCTCCTGGCCTCCAGTGCTACATGGATCTCCTGGCCTCCAGTGCTACATGGATCTCCTGGCCTCCAGTACTACATGGATCTCCTGGCCTCTAATACTACATGGATCTCCTGGCCTCCAGTACTACATGGATCTCCTGGCCTCCAGTGCTACATGGATCTCCTGGCCTCCAGTACTACATGGATCTCCTGGCCTCTAATACTACATGGATCTCCTGGCCTCCAGTACTACATGGATCTCCTGGCCTCCAGTGCTACATGGATCTTTTGGCCTCCAGTGCTACATGGATCTCCTGGCCTCCAGTGCTACATGGATCTCCTGGCCTCCAGTGCTACATGGAGCTTCTGGCCTCCAGTGCTACATGGATCTCCTGGCCTCCAGTACTACATGGATCTCCTGGCCTCTAATACTACATGGATCTCCTGGCCTCCAGTACTACATGGATCTCCTGGCCTCCAGTGCTACATGGATCTCCTGGCCTCCAGTGCTACATGGATCTCTTGGCCTCCAGTGCTACATGGATCTCCTGGCCTCCAGCCCTACATGGATCTCCTGGCCTCCAGTGCTACATGGATCTCCTGGCCTCCAGTACTACATGTATGGATCTCCTGGCCTCCAGTGCTACATGGATCTCCTGGCCTCCAGTACTACATGGATCTCCTGGCCTCCAGTGCTACATGGATCTCCTGGCCTCCAGTACTACATGGATCTCCTGGCCTCCAGTGCTACATGGATCTCCTTGCCTCTAATACTACATGGATCTCCTGGCCTCCAGTGCTACATGGATCTCCTGGCCTCTAATACTACATGGATCTCCTGGCCTCCAGTGCTACATGGATCTCCTGGCCTCCACTGCTACATGGATCTCCTGGCCTCCACTGCTACATGGATCTCCTGGCCTCCAGTACTACATGGATCTCCTGGCCTCCAGTACTACATGGATCTCCTGGCCTCCAGTGCTACATGGATCTCCTGGCCTCCAGTGCTACATGGATCTCCTGGCCTCCAGTGCTACATGGATCTCCTGGCCTCCAGTGCTACATGGATCTCCTGGCCTCCAGTACTACATGGATCTCCTGGCCTCCAGTACTACATGGATCTCCTGGCCTCCAGTGCTACATGGATCTCCTGGCCTCCAGTGCTACATGGATCTCCTGGCCTCTAATACTACATGGATCTCCTGGCCTCCAGTGCTACATGGATCTCCTGGCCTCTAATACTACATGGATCTCCTGGCCTCCAGTGCTACATGGATCTCCTGGCCTCCAGTGCTACATGGATCTCCTGGCCTCCAGTGCTACATGGATCTCCTGGCCTCCAGTGCTACATGGATCTCCTGGCCTCCAGTGCTACATGGATCTCCTGGCCTCCAGTGCTACATGGATCTCCTGGCCTCCAGTGCTACATGGATCTCCTGGCCTCCAGTGCTACATGGATCTCCTGGCCTCCAGTACTACATGGATCTCCTGGCCTCCAGTGCTACATGGATCTCCTGGCCTCCAGTGCTACATGGATCTCCTGGCCTCCAGTACTACATGGATCTCCTGGCCTCCAGTACTACATGGATCTCCTGGCCTCCAGTACTACATGGATCTCCTGGCCTCCAGTGCTACATGGATCTCCTGGCCTCCAGTACTACATGGATCTCCTGGCCTCCAGTGCTACATGGATCTCCTGGCCTCCAGTGCTACATGGATCTCCTGGCCTCCAGTACTACATGGATCTCCTGGCCTCCAGTACTACATGGATCTCCTGGCCTCCAGTACTACATGGATCTCCTGGCCTCCAGTACTACATGGATCTCCTGGCCTCCAGTGCTACATGGATCTCCTGGCCTCCAGTACTACATGGATCTCCTGGCCTCCAGTGCTACATGGATCTCCTGGCCTCCAGTGCTACATGGATCTCCTGGCCTCCAGTACTACATGGATCTCCTGGCCTCCAGTGCTACATGGATCTCCTGGCCTCCAGTACTACATGGATCTCCTGGCCTCCAGTGCTACATGGATCTCCTGGCCTCCAGTACTACATGGATCTCCTGGCCTCCAGTGCTACATGGATCTCCTGGCCTCCAGTGCTACATGGATCTCCTGGCCTCCAGTGCTACATGGATCTCCTGGCCTCCAGTGCTACATGGATCTCCTGGCCTCCAGTGCTACATGGATCTCCTGGCCTCCAGTGCTACATGGATCTCCTGGCCTCCAGTACTACATGGATCTCCTGGCCTCCAGTGCTACATGGATCTCCTGGCCTCCAGTACTACATGGATCTCCTGGCCTCCAGTGCTACATGGATCTCCTGGCCTCCAGTGCTACATGGATCTCCTGGCCTCCAGTGCTACATGGATCTCCTGGCCTCCAGTGCTACATGGATCTCCTGGCCTCCAGTGCTACATGGATCTCCTGGCCTCCAGTGCTACATGGATCTCCTGGCCTCCAGTGCTACATGGATCTCCTGGCCTCCAGTGCTACATGGATCTCCTGGCCTCCAGTGCTACATGGATCTCCTGGCCTCCAGTGCTACATGGATCTCCTGGCCTCCAGTACTACATGGATCTCCTGGCCTCCAGTGCTACATGGATCTCCTGGCCTCCAGTACTACATGGATCTCCTGGCCTCCAGTACTACATGGATCTCCTGGCCTCCAGTGCTACATGGATCTCCTGGCCTCCAGTGCTACATGGATCTCCTGGCCTCCAGTGCTACATGGATCTCCTGGCCTCCAGTACTACATGGATCTCCTGGCCTCCAGTACTACATGGATCTCCTGGCCTCCAGTACTACATGGATCTCCTGGCCTCCAGTGCTACATGGATCTCCTGGCCTCCAGTGCTACATGGATCTCCTGGCCTCCAGTGCTACATGGATCTCCTGGCCTCCAGTACTACATGGATCTCCTGGCGTCTAATACTACATGTATCTCCTGGCCTCCAGTGCTACATGGATCTCCTGGCCTCTAATACTACATGGATCTCCTGGCCTCCAGTGCTACATGGATCTCCTGGCCTCCAGTGCTACATGGATCTCCTGGCCTCCAGTGCTACATGGATCTCCTGGCCTCTAATACTACATGGATCTCCTGGCCTCCAGTACTACATGGATCTCCTGGCCTCCAGTACTACATGGATCTCCTGTACTACATGGATCTCCTGGCCTCCAGTGCTACATGGATCTCCTGGCCTCCAGTGCTACCTCCAGTACTACATGGATCTCCTGGCCTCTAATACTACATGGATCTCCTGGCCTCCAGTGCTACATGGATCTCCTGGCCTCCAGTGCTACATGGATCTCCTGGCCTCCAGTGCTACATGGATCTCCTGGCCTCCAGTGCTACATGGATCTCCTGGCCTCCAGTGCTACATGGATCTCCTGGCCTCCAGTGCTACATGGATCTCCTGGCCTCCAGTACTACATGGATCTCCTGGCCTCCAGTACTACATGGATCTCCTGGCCTCCAGTGCTACATGGATCTCCTGGCCTCCAGTGCTACATGGATCTCCTGGCCTCTAATACTACATGGATCTCCTGGCCTCCAGTGCTACATGGATCTCCTGGCCTCCAGTGCTACATGGATCTCCTGGCCTCCAGTGCTACATGGATCTCCTGGCCTCCAGTACTACATGGATCTCCTGGCCTCCAGTGCTACATGGATCTCCTGGCCTCCAGTGCTACATGGATCTCCTGGCCTCCAGTACTACATGGATCTCCTGGCCTCCAGTACTACATGGATCTCCTGGCCTCCAGTGCTACATGGATCTCCTGGCCTCCAGTGCTACATGGATCTCCTGGCCTCCAGTGCTACATGGATCCCCTGGCCTCTAATACTACATGGATCTCCTGGCCTCCAGTGCTACATGGATCTCCTGGCCTCCAGTGCTACATGGATCTCGTGGCCTCCAGTGCTACATGGATCTCCTGGCCTCTAATACTACATGGATCTCCTGGCCTCCAGTGCTACATGGATCTCCTGGCCTCGTGATCTCCTGGCCTCCAGTACTACATGGATCTCCTGGCCTCCAGTGCTACATGGATCTCCTGGCCTCCAGTACTACATGGATCTCCTGGCCTCCAGTGCTACATGGATCTCCTGGCCTCCAGTGCTACATGGATCTCCTGGCCTCCAGTGCTACATGGATCTCCTGGCCTCCAGTGCTACATGGATCTCCTGGCCTCCAGTGCTACATGGATCTCCTTGCCTCTAATGCTACATGGATCTCCTGGCCTTCAGTACTACATGGATCTCCTGGCCTCCAGTGCTACATGGATCTCCTGGCCTCCAGTACTACATGGATCTCCTGGCCTCCAGTGCTACATGATCTCCTGGTCTCCAGTACTACACGGATCTCCTGGCCTCCAGTGCTACATGGATCTCCTGGCCTCCAGTACTACATGGATCTCCTGGCCTCCAGTGCTACATGGATCTTCTGGCCTCCAGTGCTACATGGATCTCCTGGCCTCCAGTGCTACATGGATCTCCTGGCCTCTAATACTACATGGATCTCCTGGCCTCCAGTGCTACATGGATCTCCTGGCCTCCAGTGCTACATGGATCTCCTGGCCTCCAGTACTACATGGATCTCCTGGCCTCCAGTGCTACATGGATCTCCTGGCCTCCAGTACTACACGGATCTCCTGGCCTCCAGTGCTACATGGATCTCCTGGCCTCCAGTACTACATGGATCTCCTGGCCTCCAGTGCTACATGGATCTTCTGGCCTCCAGTACTACATGGATCTCCTGGCCTCCAGTGCTACATGGATCTCCTGGCCTCCAGTGCTACATGGATCTCCTTGCCTCTAATGCTACATGGATCTCCTGGCCTTCAGTACTACATGGATCTCCTGGCCTCCAGTGCTACATGGATCTCCTGGCCTCCAGTGCTACATGGATCTCCTGGCCTCTAATGCTACATGGATCTCCTGGCCTTCAGTACTACATGGATCTCCTGGCCTCCAGTGCTACATGGATCTCCTGGCCTCCAGTACTACATGGATCTCCTGGCCTCCAGTGCTACATGATCTCCTGGTCTCCAGTACTACACGGATCTCCTGGCCTCCAGTGCTACATGGATCTCCTGGCCTCCAGTACTACATGGATCTCCTGGCCTCCAGTGCTACATGGATCTCCTGGCCTCCAGTGCTACATGGATCTCCTGGCCTCCAGTGCTTCATGGATCTCCTGGCCTCCAGTGCTACATGGATCTCCTGGCCTCCAGTGCTACACGGATCTCCTGGCCTCCAGTGCTACATGGATCTCCTGGCCTCCAGTGCTACATGGATCTCCTGGCCTCCAGTACTACATGGATCTCCTGGCCTCCAGTGCTACATGGATCTCCTGGCCTCCAGTACTACATGGATCTCCTGGCCTCCAGTACTACATGGATCTCCTGGCCTCCAGTGCTACATGGATCTCCTGGCCTCCAGTGCTACATGGATCTCCTGGCCTCCAGTGCTACATGGATCTCCTGGCCTCCAGTACTACATGGATCTCCTGGCCTCTAGTACTACATGGATCTCCTGGCCTCCAGTACTACATGGATCTCCTGGCCTCCAGTGCTACATGGATCTCCTTGCCTCCAGCGCTACATGGATCTCCTGGCCTCCAGTGCTACATGGATCTCCTGGCCTCCAGTACTACATGGATCTCCTGGCGTCTAATACTACATGTCTCTCCTGGCCTCCAGTGCTACATGGATCTCCTGGCCTCTAATACTACATGGATCTCCTGGCCTCCAGTGCTACATGGATCTCCTGGCCTCCAGTGCTACATGGATCTCCTGGCCTCCAGTGCTACATGGATCTCCTGGCCTCTAATACTACATGGATCTCCTGGCCTCCAGTACTACATGGATCTCCTGGCCTCCAGTACTACATGGATCTCCTGTACTACATGGATCTCCTGGCCTCCAGTGCTACATGGATCTCCTGGCCTCCAGTGCTACCTCCAGTACTACATGGATCTCCTTGCCTCTAATACTACATGGATCTCCTGGCCTCCAGTGCTACATGAATCTCCTGGCCTCCAGTGCTTCATGGATCTCCTGGCCTCCAGTGCTACATGGATCTCCTGGCCTCCAGTGCTACATGGATCTCTTGGCCTCCAGTGCTACATGGATCTCCTGGCCTCCAGTGCTACATGGATCTCCTGGCCTCCAGTACTACATGGATCTCCTGGCCTCCAGTACTACATGGATCTCCTGGCCTCCAGTGCTACATGGATCTCCTGGCCTCCAGTGCTACATGGATCTCCTGGCCTCTAATACTACATGGATCTCCTGGCCTCCAGTGCTACATGGATCTCCTGGCCTCCAGTGCTACATGGATCTCCTGGCCTCCAGTGCTACATGGATCTCCTGGCCTCCAGTACTACATGGATCTCCTGGCCTCCAGTGCTACATGGATCTCCTGGCCTCCAGTGCTACATGGATCTCCTGGCCTCCAGTACTACATGGATCTCCTGGCCTCCAGTACTACATGGATCTCCTGGCCTCCAGTGCTACATGGATCTCCTGGCCTCCAGTGCTACATGGATCTCCTGGCCTCCAGTGCTACATGGATCCCCTGGCCTCTAATACTACATGGATCTCCTGGCCTCCAGTGCTACATGGATCTCCTGGCCTCCAGTGCTACATGGATCTCGTGGCCTCCAGTGCTACATGGATCTCCTGGCCTCTAATACTACATGGATCTCCTGGCCTCCAGTGCTACATGGATCTCCTGGCCTCGTGATCTCCTGGCCTCCAGTACTACATGGATCTCCTGGCCTCCAGTGCTACATGGATCTCCTGGCCTCCAGTACTACATGGATCTCCTGGCCTCCAGTGCTACATGGATCTCCTGGCCTCCAGTGCTACATGGATCTCCTGGCCTCCAGTGCTACATGGATCTCCTGGCCTCCAGTGCTACATGGATCTCCTGGCCTCCAGTGCTACATGGATCTCCTTGCCTCTAATGCTACATGGATCTCCTGGCCTTCAGTACTACATGGATCTCCTGGCCTCCAGTGCTACATGGATCTCCTGGCCTCCAGTACTACATGGATCTCCTGGCCTCCAGTGCTACATGATCTCCTGGTCTCCAGTACTACACGGATCTCCTGGCCTCCAGTGCTACATGGATCTCCTGGCCTCCAGTACTACATGGATCTCCTGGCCTCCAGTGCTACATGGATCTTCTGGCCTCCAGTGCTACATGGATCTCCTGGCCTCCAGTGCTACATGGATCTCCTGGCCTCTAATACTACATGGATCTCCTGGCCTCCAGTGCTACATGGATCTCCTGGCCTCCAGTGCTACATGGATCTCCTGGCCTCCAATGCTACATGGATCTCCTGGCCTCTAATACTACACGGATCTCCTGGCGTCTAATACTACATGTCTCTCCTGGCCTCCAGTGCTACATGGATCTCCTGGCCTCCAGTGCTACATGGATCTCCTGGCCTCCAGTGCTACCTGGATCTCCTGGCCTCCAGTGCTACACGGATCTCCTGGCCTCCAGTGCTACATGGATCTCCTGGCCTCCAGTACTACATGGATCTCCTGGCCTCCAGTACTACATGGATCTCCTGGCCTCCAGTGCTACATGGATCTCCTGGCCTCCAGTGCTACATGGATCTCCTGGCCTCCAGTGCTACATGGATCTCCTGGCCTCCAGTGCTACATGGATCTCCTGGCCTCCAGTGCTACATGGATCTCCTGGCCTCCAGTGCTACATGGATCTCCTGGCCTCCAGTGCTACATGGATATCCTGGCCTCTAGTGCTACATGGATCTCTTGGCCTCCAGTACTACATGGATCTCCTGGCCTCCAGTGCTACATGGATCTCCTGGCCTCCAGTGCTACATGGATCTCCTGGCCTCCAGTGCTACATGGATCTCCTGGCCTCCAGTGCTACATGGATCTTCTGGCCTCTAATACTACACGAATCTCCTGTATGAGCAGTTTGCACTTCTCCGTGTTATCAGCATTGAACTAAGTGAGAGAGTTGCAGAAAAAGCTTCTCCTTTGCATGCACTCAAGGGCTGAAGGCAACTTTTCTATTCCCTCTCTTCTCTTTCCTACTTTCTTTCTACTTCCTCTTTGTAGCACCTATTTCTCCCATTACCTCAAAGCCATCTCTCCCTTCTACTCCTTGAAGAGTTGCTATGGTGATGATTATGTAGATGATTAAATTTTTTAATCTTTTCATTTCTAAATGGAGTTGATAGTTGGTTAGTTTTGCATGTATAAATCCAGTCTTTTTTATATAAAAAAGGTCATTCTTGTAGAAGATCAATCCTGTTTTCTTTCTTTGTTGAGTGTATGGTTGATATTTCTGCAAAAAAGATCATTTTAACAGACTAGGAGGCTGGATAGAACACATTGTGTAAGCATGTATATCAGAGCTTTAGAATTATGAACAGAATTGTTTTTAAAAAACTAACACTTTACTGGACCTTGCTTGTGGCCCTCCTTTGATGAATACAGTAGATGATTGTGTCATTTTTCCAGTTAGCAAATGTTCTGAACACCAATTTAGACAAAGAGAGATTGATTGATTGATTGATTGATTGATTGATTGATTGATTGATTGATTGATTCCTTATTTATCAAAGATGAAATTTTAGGCATTTCTGCCTATCTTACAAATTGTCCTTGCTCATAAAGAAATGAAAACATGGATAGATAAGAAAAAATACACAGTAGCTAATCAATGTTCAACAGTTGGTAAGGTATATGAAGAAGATGATCAACAATGACAAAGATTTTAGTAGAAGCCTTTAACTGTCAGCTCAGTGAGTCTTCAAGTTCAAGGAAATACGTGTCATATGTACAGGCGACAGCAGTGAGATCATCTGAATAGATAATCACGTATGGATGCTTTAGAAGACTTCATGGAAGTATTGTTCCTTAGGTGCAAAAGGGAATGTATTCTATAACACCTGAATATGTAATACTGCCTTTGAAAATGTCTACTCTAGGTTGTGGCAGAATGAAAGTGTTGCGAGATCTTGTTTGGGGACGAATGAAGAGATCAGTAAGATATCTCGGTGCTCGTGAATGAGCAATTTTGTGCATAATTAAGGATGCATTTGTTGAGGACGAGGTGTTTTTGGAAGGGTAGTAAAGCCAAGATTTTTAATCTTTTCATCAGTAGACAATGTTGAGTCGGAAATGATTTAAGCTTGGCAGCTTGTCTGTACAGTGATTTAATCTTGTTCAAGTGCACTGCCATGGAGCCATCTCATACAACAGATTCAAAATTATTATGGGAATGTATGTGTGCATGAAAAAACATTGCGCATGCATGGGTGTTGACAAAATACCTCAGTTTAGAAAGCAGGAAGAAGTTCTTAGCAATAGTTTTGCATAAGGAATTGACATGTTGTTCCCAAGTTAGTTGTTCATCAACAATTATGCCTAGCACTCTGTGTTCTGAGACTTGCTCAATGATTTCATTTTCTAGCATAAGGTTGATGGTTAAGGGTTGTCGTTGACGTTTTTGTCTTGTAGTTAGGATCATGCACTTGGTTTTTGAGGGTTTTATAACCATTCTATTTGATGAACACCATTTTTGTAAATCATCAAGGGTAACGTTCAGGCCGCATTGGATGGAATTTTTGCTTCTATTGCTTACGCTGATAATGGTGTCATCTGCAAACATAGTGCATTTGATACTTTCATTTGATATTCTCAATGGTTGATCATTCATTGATATACAAGCTGATGAGCAATGGACCTAAAATTGAGCCTTGTGGAACCCCTGACTTTACGATTCATTTCGAGGAATACAACCCGTTGACATAGACACATTGGCTTCTATGTGTCAAGTATGATCAGGAAAAGGAGACTGATGTTGGAGAGAGAGAGAGAGAGAGAGAGAGAGAGAGAGAGAGAGAGAGAGAGAGAGAGAGAGAGAGAGAACGAACAACGAACAACAACGAACAAATAGCTTATTGTGTAGGCCATTGGCCCATTACAATCAGAAATAGTACATGATATGGTCAACACGTGTTTTCTGTACAAAAACAATTACAGAGAGAGAGAGCGTTTCCACACTATACAGGGAGAGCTCCGCTTCTGCATCACAGAATGCATATTATACAGTAAGCGCGTCATTTATCTCTGAGTCAGTAGCTTCCGCTCTTCTTTTGAACGCATAGTACAAACAAGTACTGACAGCACGCATAGGACCAGTCTCTTTTACAGAGAGCAGCTGGACAAGAGGCTCTATATCCTTACATTGCACATATGGGATTATATATTTCATTCGAATATCTTCAAAAGCTGGGCAGTACAGGACAAAATGTTGTTCATCTTCATCTTTTTCGTGACAAAAGAGAGAGAGAGAGAGAGAGAGAGAGAGAGAGAGAGAGAGAGAGAGAGAGAGAGAGAGAGAGAGAGAGAGAGAGAGATAGAGAGAGAGAGGGGAAAAAGTGTATTTGATTAGGTCACCAGCTCATTAAATAAAATTCACAAGTATAATTTTAGTATTTGGACACTTTCATTACACATTATTACATGTCTGCTTCTACAGAATTTACAGCCTTTGTACTCGTAAATGCTTTCAATAAAAGAACAGGTATGCACTGATCCTTAGACAACATCCTCAAAGTAACAAGAACAGCAACAGACACCGTGAGACACTCCTAGGAGAAGATTCTTACAAAGCTGCCTGTACATGCTATTGTTCGTGCATGCTATTGTTCACAGCAGTTGCTTCCCTTGCCCTAGAATTCCTAGCAACTCCCTGTGTGCCTGATAAGAATGTTGGTGTCACTGAGATGTGGTGGCTTCATTCTTAGTCACCCAGTTTTGTGTCAGTGTCACGGGCCAGTAGGGGTCTCTCACTAGGGGCATTTGCTGTCTCCATGGGTGTCTCTCCCCCGCCTACCCCCCACTCCCACCCCCCACCCCCCTTTGCTGTGCAGCCTGCATTAAAAGCAGTCTTTTTCGTGAGTGCAGCTGTTTTCTGGAGCCTTATGTGAAAATACAGTTCTAAGTGTAAGTTGGCCTAAATAGAGAAAGGCTTTTTGCAGGCATTACCTTGCCAGGATTGCTATTAATGGAAATGTGCATGCCTTCCTGTCTGACTGAACTGGATCCCTTTCACGGACTCTTTCATGTATGGTTTGTGTGTTTGTGCACATGTGTGTGTGTTTGTGTGTAAGCACTGTGTGTGTGTATGTGTATGTGTGCATATGTGTGCATATGTGTGTGTGCGTGTGTGTGTGTGTGTGTGTGTCTGTGTGTGTGTGTGTGTGTATGTTTGTGTGTATGTGTGTCTCTGTATGTGTGTATGTGTCTGTGTCTGTGTGTGTGTCTGTGTATGTGTGTGTGTGTATGTATGTGTCTGTGTATGTATACATGTGTCTTTTGAGACAGCTACCAAGAGTCAGTTTCATACTATGAATACCACTGATCTGAGCTTGCATATTTTTCCTGATCATTTTGTAGATTTCTTAGATTTTGAGATTTTCTTGATACACTGGGTTTATTTTAATTTGTCACTTTAGTTACATGATTTGGAAGAGTTCTTTTAATTGACTGTCAGAATCTCATGAAAAGTTCACTTTTGAAAACACCTCTCCTTTTTTCTGAAAACACCTCTCCTTTTTTTCTGAAATTCATAACTCCCTTAATTACTTCAAATGGCATTCAGAATCTATATGGTTCTGTAAACTGCGTAGTTTCTGGTGACAAGCTGTTGATATTATGCACCACTTATAAGCCACTCCTTTCCAGACCACTCCTCTAACATGCAGACTGTTGAGCAATAACTTTTTGTCAGGCTTGACTGACTTACTTTCAGGTGCAGATGTGTTGTTTTTTCTTTCAGGATGGCTGTTTTACACGCCAGTTATTGCTGCATCTTAGACTTTTTTTGGTTGTGTGTGTGTGTAGGTGGGTGCGTGGGGATGGACTATTGGTTTTGAAAAATGCTGTACCCCTCTCATTCTTAATGCTATATCAGTTACCCCACCCCACCCCCACCCACCCACCAACCCAGGAACATTATTTTCAAGTGGTTTTTGACTGAGGGGCAGCAGAAACGATCGAATCCTATTGATAGAGCCCTCTCACTTGTCATGAATGAACAGGAGACTGAGCATTCCATTGGCAGAGCAGATCACGTTTCACTCTGTAGAGTCCTTGTGTGATCCTGTGCGGCAGTTGCCCGTGCCCTTGAACGGTTGAGTTGATTATTACAATACATACGAAGTACAACCAGATGGTTGGCTGCCGGAGGGAAAAACTAGGTCACACTCGCTCTGCCTGCTGCTGTCAACAAGAGCAAGAGCGGATAATTCTCCCTGACCCTCGTGTGCGTATTATTGTGACAGTCTGCACCCTTTATTGGACACAGGGACTTTTCGCTGCCGAAAGTACTGGAAGAACTGCTAGTGACTGGGAAGTGAGGTCGAAGCTCGTGGAAAGCAGATTCACTAAAGAGAGTTGGAGCGATCGATTTTTGTTCCTGTTGGCGTCGCAGACGGAAATGGGTTGGAAACTTGATCGTGGGCGCACAGTGAACCGAGGTTTGCTGTAGACTGTATCGTTGGCGTCAACATTCCAAATCACTCAGCTGTGACCGCGGACGGACTGATCGAGCTAGTTGGCCTACCCAGGATCCTGGAGAGCATGGAGGGTGACTGAAACGTGAGGCACTAGCAGACGAACAGAGACATTGTCTGCCGCTCACTAAGCAACTTCAGTACATAGTGGCCGAGGATTTTACTGTGAGCTAGCGTGTTGTTTTTGTGTTTTCTGGATCACTACCCTAGTCGACAGCATGCCATACAAGTGAGTATCTATGTGGCTCATCACCATGACAGTCGTTTTGGAGCAAGCAGCTGTGCTGTCATCAACATCTTGTGCTGTCATCATCATCTTGTCTGTATGAGGTTTTCCTGGTGGTATGAAAGCCAGTTTATGGCTTGCTATTTCGTTGACCTGAAAACCTTGGAAATGTGCTTGCTATGCTAGGTCGTAATAATCACGCCTGGTGGAGATGTGTTCCACATTCAAAGTACAGAGAGGGAAGGAATCCTGTGCAGTGTGTGTTATGGCGGTGGTTGATGGAGACTGAATACAGCACTTGTTCAGAATGAAGGATGAAAGCTGTTGTGAACTGTTCTGATTAATGAAAAAAATTCACTTATATTACTTTGGAATTCATCAATCAGATCTATGTTAAATAAGAAAAATATATTTCAAACATTGTTTTCAGGTTCAGTTTATTGTTGTTGCAGTTGTGTTAAAATGTGTTTAACTTTAAAATAGTAAATGATGCTATTTGATGGTGATTGTAAAACTGTATTCAGGAAGATGGGCAAAATGGAGGATTGTGGCTTTGAGAGTTTTTGTACTTTTCAATCCCCCCCCCCCCCCCCGCACTGTTGGAGACTCAACAGTAACAATATTAATGTACATGTAGTGCTTGTATTTTTAGTGAACTGGAAAAGAAGGTTGTTTGCCAAAGTATTTTCCTTGCCTTGTCAGAGCTAGGTCAGGAGGAACTGGTTGTGAAGGCAGACCTTTCTTCTTCTCCTATAATAGTTATACATCTAAAAATATTGATATTTGATGATTGGGTCAGGAACGAAAACAGGGAATGAGCTCAAGGAGTGTTGATATATTAGTCACTCCATGAATTCTTTTCCATGGTGAGAAGATATGAAAATAAATAGATGTAAAAATGTGGGTCTTAATGAAGATCATGATGAGTGTGTCTGAGCACTTGGGTAATGAAAGAGTAAATATTTGCAGGTTTCACTTAGGTTTTGGGGAGGTTTTGTTTTTGAATCACATGCGAAGCAAAAGTGAGTCTATGTACTGAGCCGTGTCGTCCGTCCGTCCGTCCGTCCGGGCGTAAAAAACTTAAACGTTGGATTTTTCTCGGAGACTATTAAGTCTATCAACACCAAATGTGGCATGATGGTGTATGATGACAAGGCCTCAAAAAACATACATAGTGACTTGACCTTGCTTCAAGGTCAAGGTCACAGGAGCCATAAATGTGGTCTCAAAAACAGTCATTTTTCACATTTTCCCAATTTTCTCCCACATTATTGAGAATGGCGACCTTAGCTACAAGTGGTATATAGGTCAAAGCAAGCCCTATCTTTTGATACCAGTTTGGTTGACCTTGCTTCAAGGTCAAGGTCACAGGAGCTCTTCAAAGTTGGATTGTATACATATTTTGAAGTGACCTTGACCCTGAACTATGGAAGATAACTGTTTCAAACTTAATAATTATGTGGGGCACATGTTATACTTTCATCATGAGACACATTTGTTCACATATCATCAAGGTCAAGGTCACTTTGACCCTTATGAAATGTGACCAAAATGGGGTAGTGAACCACTAAAAGTGACTATATCTCATGGTAGAAAGTGCCAATAAGCACCATTGTGCTTCCTATGTCTTGAATTAACAGCTTTGTGTTGCATGGGTCAAAGTCACATGTATTTTGGTAGGAAAAATGTGTAAAGCATTTCTTTGTGTATGATGTCATTGGTAGGTTTAGTTGTTTGACCTTGACCTTGAAGGTCACCTGAAGGTCAAGGTCATATAAAGGTCAAGGTCAAGCATGCGAGTCGTATGGGCTTTGCCCTTCTTGTGGTGTGTGTGTGTGTGTTTGTGTGTGTATTTGTGTGTGTGCGTGTGTGTGTGTGTGTGTGTGTGTGTGTGTGTATTTGTGTGTGTGTGTGTACACGTGTGTGTGTGTACACGTGTGTGTGTGTGTGTTTGTGTGTGTATTTGTGTGTGTGTGTGTGTGTGTGTTTGTGTGTATTTGTGTGTGTGTGTGTACACGTGTGTGTGTGTGTTTTGGATTTATATGATTGTATGTTTTATTGCCTACTTTTGTTATAATGATATGTACTCAGATTGTTATATTTGTCATGTGTACATGCTTTGCAATGTCTCTTTCAAACTCTGAAATCTTAATGCACCTGAAGCTGGCTCATTTGGGACAAGGGACATGTCTAGATTGGTGCTGTCTTTGCTGTTGATTTTGGAGATGTCATTTCATGTGCCTGCAATAGCTGTGGATGTTGGTGATTATATTTTGAAATAGTGGTTGATGTGAAGCTTTGATTGTAGTTCATGACTAGGACTGAAGAATGTTGAACCAGTCTGTTGAGCTAAACATTTATATGTGCTCACTCATAGTTGTAGAGGTTAATTCATGCATTGGATATTGATTTTTCTTAATAAGCAATTTTGTTGAGAGTTCTTTGAATGCCAAGTACAAAACAGCATGTGTTTTGGAAAAAAAATTGCCCTGTTGTGGTTTCGGTAACCTGACTGACCTTGGTCATTTTTTTGTTGTTTTTTTAAGACCCAGAACTTCTTTTTTGATTGGACAAAAAGAAAGAAAAAATAAAAAAGAAAGAAAGACATAGTAAACAACAAACTGCATGCTGTCCCATCTTTCCTGCTCTATGAACACTATGGAAATCCATTATTATTATTTTTTTTGTGTGTTTTCATTGAAATCAATTTAAAAAAAAATTCAATCTGGCCTCTTAAAAAAATCAGGCCAACCTACTGACCTGATTTTGTTGTTGTTGACATGCTATCATAACCACAGCTTTTTTTAGGGGGAAGCCT
>JAWQFJ010019683.1:122500-130000 GCA_034096865.1 Theodoxus fluviatilis | reverse complement strand
AAAATGGGGTAGTGAACCACTAAAAGTGACCATATCTCATGGTAGAAAGTGCCAATAAGCACCATTGTGCTTCCTGTGTCTTGAATTAACAGCTTTGTGTTGCATGACCATGAATGACTTTGACCTTGGGTCAAGGCCACATGTATTTTGGTAGGAAAAATGTGTAAGGCATTCCTTAGTTTAGTGTATGATGTCATTGCTAGGTGTAGTTTATTGACCTTGACCTTGAAGGTCACCTGAAGGTCAAGGTCATGTAAAGGTCAAGGTCATGTAAAGGTCAAGTTCAAGCATGTGAGTCGTATGGGCTTTGCCCTTCTTGTTGACTCACATGTCCGGGTGTCCGGGCGTCTGTAAAAAACTTTAACGTTAGATTTTTCTCATAGACTATTAAGTCTATCAACACCCAATTTGGCATGATGGTGTAGGATGACAAGGCGTACAAAAACATACACAGTGACTTGACCTTGCTTTAAGGTCAAGGTCGCAGGGGCCATAAATGTTGTCTAAAAAACAGCCATTTTTCACATTTTCCCAATTTTCTCTGAAGTTTTTGAGATTGGATACCTGACCTATATATGGTATATAGGGCAAAGTAATCCCTATCTTTTGATACCAGTTTGATTGACCTTGCTTCAAGGTCAAGGTCACAGGAGGTCTTTAAAGTTGAATTGTATACATATTTTGAAGTGACCTTGACCCCGAACTATGGAAGATAACTCTTCCAAACTTCATAACATTGTAGTACACATGTTATACTTTCATACTAGGTCACCAGTGTCGTCCGTCTGGGCGTCCGAGCGGGCGGCCGGGTGTCCTGTCGTCCGTAAAAAACTTTAACGTTGGATTTTTCTCGGAGACTATTAAGTCTATCAACACCCAATTTGGCATGATGGTGTAGGATGACAAGGCGCACAAAAACATACATAGTGACTTGTCCTTGCTTCAAGGTCAAGGTCACAGGAGCTCTTTAAAGTTGGATTGTATACATATTTTGAAGTGACCTTGACCCCGAACTATGGAAGATAACTCTTCCAAACTTCATAACATTGAAGTACACATGTTATACTTTCATACTAGGTCACCCGTGTCATCCGTCTGGGTGTCCGGGCATCTGGGCGTCCGGTCATCCGGGCGTCCTGCCGTCCGTAAAAAAACTTTAACGTTGGATTTTTCTTGGAGACTATTAAGTCTATCAACACCCAATTTGGCATGATGGTGTAGGATGACAAGGTGTACAAAAACATACACAGTGACTTGACCTTCAAGGTCAAGGTCGCAGGGGCCGTAAATGTAAAGAATCAGCCATTTTTCACATTTTCCCAATTTTCTCTGACGTTTTTGAGATTGGATACCTGACCTATGTATGGTATATAGGACAAAGTAATCCCTATCTTTTGATACCAGTTTGATTGACCTTGCTTCAAGGTCAAGGTCACAAGAGCTCTTTAAAGTTGGATTGTATACATATTTTGAAGTGACCTTGACCCTGAAAATGTGTAAAGCAGTTCTTAGTGTATGGTGTCATTGCTAGGTTTAGTTGGTTGACCTTGAAGGTCACCTGAAGGTCAAGGTCATGTAAAGGTCAAGGTCAAGCATGTGAGTCGTATGGGCTTTGCCCTTCTTGTTCATCTCTGTCTGGCAGACTGAGGTGGCTATGAAACACACACACACACACACACACACACACACACACACACACACACACACACACACACACACACACACACACACACTGTTTCATTTTAGTCAGGCTGACTGAGGTGGCTATGAAACACACACACACACACACACACACACACACACACACACACACACACACACACACTGTTTCATTTTTGTTCTAAAAGCAGACGGAGGTGGCTGTGAAATCCGTGTAGTTTTCTTGCTCTGACCGTGTGCTTTGTCATTTGTGACCCTGCATAGGAAAATCAGATGTAACTTGGAAAAATGGTATTTTCTAGTGGTTTGTGTGTGTGTGGGTGTGCTAACCTTTTTATAAAGCAAAATGTCAAAAACAACATGCAAGAGACAGAATCCTGATAAATCAGATACTGAATTTTAATTAAGATAGAGCATTGTCTCAAAATGCATGGTCAGGCACTCCCTGATCTATTTTACATGTTGTTTCCCCCAAAATGTCCAGTGTCCCATTTGGTCTAAGTTCAAGCTTGCAGAAACGTGATCAACTTGTCATACAATTCACAATAGCCCCAGTGGGGAATTTTGATAGGCAATGCTATTGTTATGACAAAAATATGGGTGATGACATTGATATTTAAGCAGTTTTCATCCTGTGATGGGGCTGTGATGTATTTGTATTTGATTTGACAATGATGGAGGCTTCTACTACTGCAAAAGCTGTTTTCATCCTGTGATGGGGCTGTGATGTATTTGTATTTGATTTGACAATGATGGAGGCTTCTACTACTGCAAAAGCAGTTTTCATCCTGTGGTGGGGCTGTGATGTATTTGTATTTGATTTGACAATGATGGAGGCTTCTACTACTGCAAAAGCTGTTTTCATCCTGTGATGGGGCTGTGATGTATTTGTATTTGATTTGACAATGATGGAGGCTTCTACTACTGCAAAAGCTGTTTTCATCCTGTGATGGTGCTGTGATGTATTTGTATAATTTGATTTGACAATGATGGAGGCTTCTACTACTGCAAAAGCAGTTTTCATCCTGTGATGGGGCTGTGATGTATTTGTATTTGATTTGACAATGATGGAGGCTTCTACTACTGCAAAAGCTGTTTGCTGCAGCTCACCATGAAGCATTGTATTTTGCCAATTCACATTTCTAAATGTTGATAGCTATTCACAGTTACAGTCATTACATGCATGTGAAATGGATAGGTTGTTATTTGGGTAGAGAAACTGTAGAGAAACTTGTTGTTGGCTAGGAAGCAGAGAAGGCTTGAGCGAGCTCTTGCTTGTTCAAAGATGTTTGCACCCAGGGATTATCTCCGTAGCCAGAGCAGAGTGACTGTGACAATCAAACTGGAATAAAGTAATCCGCTCTAAGTGTGATTTGGAAACTAAGCCACTCTTAAGTCTCCACTCTCCACAGCACTGAAATCAGAGAGAGGTTGAAGAGGGTGTGTGTGTGTGTGTGTGTGGGGGGGGATTTTTACCTAGACTTTCGTAAATCTGTTTCCTTGTATGGTTGGCATTAGCATGAAATCATACTTGCATGTGTAAGCACACATGCATGCTAGAGAGAGAGAGAGAAAGAGTGAGTCGGTCTTTAAGAGAAATCAACCATTGCTGACTTTAGCGTGTCAACCCGTTTTCCTCTGCTCTAATCCTATGTCAACTCCTCCTCCTCCTCTTCTTCCTGCTGCTGCTATGGTGTTGTTGCCTGTCTAATACATGTATTGCTCTCCAGTTACAAAGATTGCTGCACTTTTTGTGCTATGTAGGTAATTTTCCCCTTACCATTCTTCCTCTCCTCTCCTCTCCCCTCCCCTCCCCTCCCCTGTGCTAATTCCTTTTCCACTTCACCTTGGGTGGTATATTATCTGGCTGTTCTCACTGTTCTGTTCCACAAGCCCACCTAGCCTGAGGCCACTGGACTATAATCTGCTGAGTAAGTGCAATGTTCTTGGAGGCCTGATGAGGTCCTATCAATGGATGTGGTTGACAGGTGAGAGATGTGTTGATTGGTTTGAGTTGGGCCAGGTCCCAATGACCTTTAGTCCATCAGGCAGAGGATGAAAAGGGGAGGGAGTGCTGAGGTCTTCAGGGACAAGCTGAAATCTACAGGCTCAATACAACCTGTCCTCTGTGTCCTCTGATCCATAAATTCAGTGTGTCCATTTGTATCTACAGGGTCAATGCAGCCTGTCCTCTCATGTCCTCTGTCTGATCCATAAATTCAGTGTGTCCATTTAGATCTACAGGCTCAATACAACCTGTCTGTTCCTGTCCTCTGTCTGATCCATAAATTCAGTGTGTCCATTTGTATCTACAGGCTCAATACAATCTGTCTGTTCGTGTCCTCTAGCTGATCCATAAATTCAGTGTGTCCATTTGTATAGATCTACAGGGTCAATGCAGTCTACTCATTCATGTCCTCCATCCTCCACCTGATCCACAAATTTAACGTTTCCATTTGTCTTTTCATACAGTGAAAGGTGACAAGTGACTCTGTAACGGAGTCATTTTATTCCTTGCTTCCAAATCTTAGGAGCAATCTAATGAGCCATCATTTTGATTTTTATAGTGCTAGGCAGTGCTTAGTTTATTCAGGTGCTTGTCTGTGTGTCTGTTCATCTGCCACTTTGTTAATCCACCTGCCCATCAAACTGTCTGCTTGTGTCTAAGCAGTATTCCTCTGTTGGCTGGGGAAAAAATGGACTACTGCATCACCCTACAAGATTTGTTAAAGGAGGATAACAAGGGAAATTGGGCACTGACTTTATCTCACTCTGACCAGCTCCTTGTTTTTTGTGATCAATGGCCTTACGTACCCTACTGAGGCTGATGGGCTACAAAACTCTGGTCATCAGCATTATCATCATAATCATCATCATAATGACTGTATCTAAATTCTTCTTTGGCAGTACCAATTTTAGAATGCAGGGCTTCAGATAGTAAAAAGATTCATTTAGTGTTGATGAGGATTGGATGATTTCGAGGGGAAGAGACATATTGATGCAGTTGCTGCTGCTGCTGCTGCTGCTGCTGCTGCTACTACTACTACTACTACTACTACTACTACTACTACTACTACTACTACTACTATTACCACCACCACTACTATTGGTCGTTATCGGCAACATTTCCGGACACTGTACCTGAGGTACTCTGTCTGATCGGACAAAGTACCTCAGTTTGAAATCTCGTCCTTAGTCACGTGACATACCGATGATAGCGCTCAGCTCAGACTGCAGCGGCCACTCCGCCTGACTGACTTCGCACGCCACAGGGAGTTATGCTAAGATCCGGCTGCATTAATGTATCTGCGTTTTGTGACAAACGTCTTGCTCGGCGGTACTGTACTCCATGCACCTTAACGGTCCGCGTGATTCGGGTGTAATCTTAAGCTAAACGACGTTCAGAATGTTTCCGACTTCAACCATTTCAGCAGCGCCAATAAACGTCCGATCGGACAGAGTACCTCAGGTACAGTGTCCAGAAATGTTGCCGATAACGACCATTTCAGCACTACTACTACTACTACTACTACTACTACTACTACTACTACTACTTCTACTTCTACTTCTACTACTGCTACCACCACTTCTACAGGGTTGTTGATTATCCAGTAGCCATGCCAAGTTCCTGGCTGTACCGCACTTTGTACTGTAGCAAGAGAGAGGAAGTAAACATGTCCCCTGCTGTGAAAGCCGGCAATAATCCTTACCCAGGTACCCAGGAGGCTGTGGTCTTTCCAGATCTTCTAGGACCCCTGGTCAAAGAGCCAGGTGCAAGTATTTTGTGCCTGCAGTGAAAGAAACAGGTGTTGGCATTTATAGGAATCTAGGTGCGGGTCAGACTGACACAGCAGTTGTTTACCAATTTGCATTTTTTGGCTGAATTGTTTACTGTTTTGCATTTTTGGCTGAATTGTTTACTGCTGTGCATTTTGGCTGAATTGTAGAAATGCCTGTGTTGACTGCACAGCAAGAATGAAAATGATTGCAGTGACTATAAAAATTTTGAACACCTCTGGTTTAGTAAATTAAGTTGCTTTTTTGAAAACCTAATTACTCTATCTCTTCTTGTTTTTAATGCAGTTGTCCCCCTCAAGCATTATGTAGATATTAATGTGTACATTTGTCATCATTTGATGACATTAAGTATAATTACCATTCTGCTTTGATTAGTTGGTTGAAATGTAGATCATGGTGAGTTTTTTTCATTTAATGAAAATGAGGTTTTTGGAGGCCAGTCGGTAAAGGGGAATTGGGACCAGCTCCATGATACACATCATGTCACCAGTGATTCCTGGTCATTGTTTAATTAAGGCTCTGCTTTTTGGGTTAATGGCAGCACATGTAGGGTGAACCAGTAAATGGAAGCATTAATTGCTGCAGACATAAATCTAATGTCTTGCAATTCACAATACCATTCTGAAATGACCACAGTCACAACATTAAATGTAACAATTACGGTGTTTAATTAAACTGCATAAATGATGGCATATGTTGTAGACCCAGTCATATCACAGAAGAAACAGAGTTCAAATTGTTTTTTGATGCTCATGGCATGACATTTTATTTTTCCCTTTAGTATCCATCCTTTGAAGTACATTCATCTAGTTTGGGTGGGGAGGCTGTTCAGTGGAGAGGGAAGAGAAATAGTTTGCAAGCCTGTATGTGTATGCATGTATGCATGCAGATTTGTGTGTGTATGTGTGTGTGTGTGTGTGTGTGTGTTTGTGTGTGTGTGTGTGTGTGTTTGTGTTTGCTTTAAAGGGGAGATCACTCACTCATGCAATCCTCTGAGCTCCTGGTGGAGCATAACGTGCTGACAAAGCTCCTCCACCCAGGCCTGTCCTGGGCTAGCCACCTAAGTTCAAGCCAGGTCTGCCGCTCTTCATGAATTTCATGCTCCACTGTGCACCATCATGTGCTTGCCTTCACCAGGCTGGGCCCATGCTAGAGCAACATAGGCAGGTTTTGCCAAATCCCTTTTCCTGTTGCCAGAGGCAAGTAAATGTTCTATCAGGAAAGCTAAAGCAAAGGTCTCGCCCATGGGAAAGACTCAAATGTAAGTGAATAGTGTTTAGGCAGAAAAGAAGGAAAAAGAAACACAGAGCTGTGGTTGCCGTAACCCAACCGACCCTAATTTTTGACTCACATGCGAAGCAAAAGTGAGTCTATGTACTCAGCCGTGTCGTCCGTCCGTCCGTCCGTCCGTCCGTCCGGGCGTAAAAAACTTAAACGTTGGATTTTTCTCGGAGACTATTAAGTCTATCAACACCAAATGTGGCATGATGGTGTATGATGACAAGGCCTCAAAAAACATACATAGTGACTTGACCTTGCTTCAAGGTCAAGGTCACAGGAGCCATAAATGTGGTCTCAAAAACAGTCATTTTTCACATTTTCCCTATTTTCTCCCACGTTATTAAGAATGGCGACCTTAGCTACAAGTGGTATATAGGTCAAAGCAAGCCCTATCTTTTGATACCAGTTTGGTTGACCTTGCTTCAAGGTCAAGGTCACAGGAGCTCTTCAAAATTGGATTGTATACATATTTTGAAGTGACCTTGACCCTGAACTATGGAAGATAACTGTTTCAAACTTAATAATTATGTGGGGCACATGTTATACTTTCATCATGAGACACATTTGTTCACATATCATCAAGGTCAAGGTCACTTTGACCCTAATGAAATGTGACCAAAATGGGGTAGTGAACCACTAAAAGTGACTATATCTCATGGTAGAAAGTGCCAATAAGCACCATTGTGCTTCCTATGTCTTGAATTAACAGCTTTGTGTTGCATGACCTTGGATGACCTTGATCTTGGGTCAAGGTCACATGTA
>JAWQFJ010019683.1:100000-117500 GCA_034096865.1 Theodoxus fluviatilis | reverse complement strand
TTCTACTGGATCCCATTTTGACATGATATGTCTTCATTTCAAATGCACCTGAGACAGCCAAGACATGTATGGGTGCTGGATGTTTTCTTGAAAATTATATTTGTCAGGCAACTTTTTTGTTTTTGATTAGGAAGAAATCAAGAAGAACTGTATTATATTCCTTGGACTGCAAACACAGCGTAAAATAGAACTCAAACAACGGTGGTTAATGAAAAGTCGCTTTAAAACACAGGATGAACACAAATGCAAATTTTCAACTTAAAAGTCTTCCTCAGTTCAGTTGTGTTTTTGTTTCATGCCTGAGGAAGACTTTTAAGTCGAAAATGTGCATTTGTGTTCGCCCTGTGTTTTAAAGTTACTTTTTATTTACCGCCGTTGTCTGGGTTCTAAATCCGGAAAAAGTTTGCACAACCCTTTGTGGCTAAGCACCGTTATTGATCCAAAGTCGGCTTTTAATGTAGGGTTGATTCCCCAATTTGTTGGGAGGTCAGGATAATTGTGCTTGGATTGAGATGGAGTGGAATCCAGACTGTGACAGATTGTTTGTTTTTTAGGTCCATAGAAGCTGTGTTTTCTTGCAGCACTCAGGGAAACATTAGCAATTGCATCTTTTCATGACTAGCTACTCAAAAGCAACATATTCCCCCTGCAAAAGGAACGGAAATTCAAGCAGATGGAGTCATGCTGTGTGATTCTCAGGAGATGAAGCCAAGAGGACTTACAGGGAGAATGGCACCCATTAGCCTTGGTGGTCCCTAGTTGTTCTGTAATCTGCTGTTAATGGAAGTCGAGTTTGGTTGCTTCCATTGATGTCACTCGAGGCCCATGGGAAAAGCCATGCCAGGCTGTTGGATGTGCTGCCTCCTGCAATGGGTTAAGATGGTGGACTGTTCTGATGTACAGAACCACCTGTTTTTGACTCACATGCGAAGCAAAAGTGAGTCTATGTACTCAGCCGTGTCGTCCGTCCGTCCGTCCGTCCGTCCGGGCGTCCGTCCGTCCGGGCGTAAAAACCTTAAACGTTGGATTTTTCTCGGAGACTATTAAGTCTATCAACACCAAATGTGGCATGATGGTGTATGATGACAAGACCTCAAAAAACATACATAGTGACTTGACCTTGCTTCAAGGTCAAGGTCACAGGAGCCATAAATGTGGTATCAAAAACAGTCATTTTTCACATTTTCCCAATTTTCTCCCACGTTATTGAGAATGGCGACCTTAGCTACAAGTGGTATATAGGTCAAAGCAAGCCCTATCTTTTGATACCAGTTTGGTTGACCTTGCTTCAAGGTCACAGGAGCTCTTCAAAGTTGGATTGTATACATATTTTGAAGTGACCTTGACCCTGAACTATGGAAGATAACTGTTTCAAACTTAATAATTATGTGGGGCACATGTTATACTTTCATCATGAGACACATTTGTTCACATATCATCAAGGTCAAGGTCACTTTGACCCTTATGAAATGTGACCAAAATGGGGTAGTGAACCACTAAAAGTGACTATATCTCATGGTAGAAAGTGCCAATAAGCACCATTGTGCTTCCTATGTCTTGAATTAACAGCTTTGTGTTGCATGACCTTGGATGACCTTGACCTTGGGTCAAGGTCACATGTATTTTGGTAGGAAAAATGTGTAAAGCATTTCTTTGTGTATGATGTCATTGGTAGGTTTAGTTGTTTGACCTTGACCTTGAAGGTCACCTGAAGGTCAAGGTCATATGAAGGTCAAGGTCAAGCGTGTGAGTCGTATGGGCTTTGCCCTTCTTGTTCTCCCAGGATTCATTCACTCTGTGGTGTGGAATAGAGAAGAATACACAAAAAGCTAGCATGTGCTGCATAAGTGGTCTGCAATATCTCCATCAAGTTGACCTGTATTGAATGGAGGATGGGGCTGTTGATCAGGTTCTTACTGTATCCTAGCTACCGTGGGCTGTCTGAATGAGTTGTGACAATCTTGTGAAAAGGCTGTTGATTTCATATGGTCCAAACTGGTGGGTGCATCGCCCTCATAGGTAAAGTAGTATAGACATCTGCTTGGGATCCTCTGTGATCTCAGAGAAGTGAGAATACCAGTCATATACCTCATGCAGTGAACATTGGGCTCTGCTGTCCCTATTGCTTTTCTCTTTTGATGATAAGCGCTAATGAATGTCTGTGGACTGGTATTTTCCCCTCCAAGTGGGAACCAAAAAAAACAACAGAAACACAAAGGAAAACAACTACATGCACGCTATTCCATCTTTCCTCTCAGTCTCAGCACTGTTTAAGTTTTAAAAAATGTATTTTGCAAAATGTATCTAATACATGACATTTCTGAAAACACTTTTGCATGCACACTTGGCGAGCACATGCACTCGCTTACACACACACATGCACACCACATACACACACACACACAAACACACACACTCACACACACATATATATGCACAGAAATGTGCGCAGTCTCAATCTGGCCTCCTTAACAAAAGAAGGAAAAAAAAGTCGTGTCTACTATTTTTGTTGCCATGATGCTGTAACCCCAACTAACGTGTGTGTGTGTGTGTGTGTGTGTGTGTGTGTGTGTGTGTGCGTGTGTGTGTGTGTGTGTGTGTGTGTGTGTGTGTGTGTGTGTGTGGAATCAGTCTAGTCAAATGTGCAAGCCTGACGCCTGCACTGATGCTGCAGGAGACGAAGAGGAGGAGAAGGAGCTGACAGCAGAGGAGCAGAAGATTGACGGACTGTACGGCAAGGCACTGGAGGGCTTCGTCTTCATCCTCTCCAAGGAGGGCGACATCGTCTATGTGTCTGAGGATGTCCTGAAGTACCTGGGCATCCAGCAGGTGCGTCTGGCAGCTGAACAGTCTATTTGGTGAGGGTGATAAAAACAACAACAACAACAACAACAGCATCAAAATGTGTAGCCATGACTTTAAAGACATTCAACTTTGTATTGATATAGTTTCGCCCTGTCACTCTACTAGTTTAACTCGAATTCTGCATTGGAACCTTATTTAGGGTCATTTCTGGTATGCCAGAGATACTCTTTATTACTGATATAAGCCACACATTTCCCCTCCAATCTCTTACAGTTTTGGTGTCAGATGTGGTGTTGATGCGGAGTTTCCTTCCCCCTTTTCAATTCAACCTGGTTCATTTACATGTACACACCTGGCTACTGACTATCCGTTGCAGGTGGACCTGATGGGTCAGAGCATGTACGAGTTTGCACACCCCTGTGACCACAGCGAGATCAAGGACGTGCTGACTCCACAGAGCCATGGCCCCAGTGCCAGCCGCAAAGAACGCCGCGCCTTCTTCCTCCGCCTCAAGTGCACTCTCACCAACAAGGGCCGCAGCGTCAACCTCAAGTCCGCCTCCTACAAGGTGTGTGCGTGTGTGTGTGTGTGTGTGTGTGTGTGTGTGTGTGTGTGTGTGTGTGTACGTGTGTGTGTGTGTGTGTGTGTTGAGAGAGATGGACGGACAGACTGATGGAGGGACAGAGACACAGACAGACGGACGGACAGAGACACAGACAGACAGACGGACAGAGACACGGACGGACGGACAGACAGATGGAAAGAGACAGACGGAGAGAGACAGACGGAGAGAGACAGACGGAAAGAGACAGACAGGGAGAGACAGAGTGAGAGAGAGAGTGTGTGTGTGTGTGTATAGGGGAGAGGAGCCGAGAAGACAGACATCCGTCCATGCATGTACACACACACACACACACACACACACACACACACACACACACACACACACACACACACACACACATGTGAGCTCATACACACGCACACATACATGCATGCTCACAGACACCCACCCACACCGCCGCCGCCACCACCCCGGCACCGCCGCCACCATTACCAACACCACCAGAAATGGTTACTTTATGTATGTATGTATGTATTTTCATTTTTTACTGCGCCATTATCACGATAAACATGCTCATGGCGCGACAAGACGAAATAAAAAAGTTTTGAGGCCAGTTTTAAATGCGGCCAAGGATGGACTAACCCTCAGACCCTCAGGAAGTTGGTTCCAGAGTCTCGGTCCAACAACGCTGAAGGAGCGGTCACCGAAGCTCCGCAACCTTGTTTGTGGGACAATCAATAGTCTTCTTTTTGAGGAACGGAGATTCCTTGTGGGGTTGTGAGGTCTAAGGAGTTCTCCGAGGTAGGTTGGGGCTTCACCAGTTTCACACTTAAACACGATGGAGAGGGTCTTAAATTCCACCCGTTGGCGAACTGGAAGCCAATGAAGGTCACTGAGAACAGGGGTTATGCGAGCCCACCTCGGCAGTCGCTTCACTTGTCTGTGTCGGAAGTATTTCATGTCTCAGAGTTATGTGCTGTAGTCAAAAGATGCTGAAGGTGAATGATTGATGGATGGATAGATGTATGTATGGAAAATGCATGCATGAATAGATGGATTTGTTCCTTAGTTTGTTGTTTAAACATTGACTCACCATGTTTGTCCCCCGCTCATACCTGTATTCCCCGCTCATACCTGTGTCCCCCTTTCATACCTGTATTCCCCGCTCATACCTGTGTCCCCCTCTCATACCTGTATTCCCCGCTCATACCTGTGTCCCCCGCTCATACCTGTGTGCCCCGCTCATACCTGTGTCCCCACACCCATGACGCCCACGCTTGCCATTCCCCAGGTGATCATGTGCACTGGCTACCTGTACCTTGGAGAGGACAGGGAGCAGGAGAACATGGCCCCCGGGGGCTTCAGCCTCTTCCCCTACCTGTTGGGGCTGGGGGGGCCCATCCCCGACCCTGCCTACATCGAGGTGCCCCTGGACTCGCGCACTTTCGTCTCCAGACACAACCTGGACATGCGCTTCATCGAGTGTGACGACAGGTCTGTAGAGCCTGCTGTGTGTCTATGTGCGTGTAGATATGAACATTTGCATATATATTTCTGTGCTTGTGCACGGACGAGTGTTTGTATGTGTGTGAGCGTGCGCACGAGAGAGAGAGAGAGAGAGAGAGAGAGAGAGAGAGAGAGAGAGAGAGAGAGAGAGAGAGAGAGAGAGAGAGAGAGAGAGAGAGAGAGCAACGAATTTTACTCTTCGTGGTACCTACCAATTACAGAGGATAATGAATAACAGCAGGCAAATAATCAAAACTGGTATCCAGTTGTGGAACTTGAACGCTGACGGGAGATTCCAGTCAGTCGTGAAAAGAGATCTTTTGTGTGATGTCCGTGCTGGCTGTGCTGGCTGCCGTCGTTTTGCCGTCATCTCATTTAGCTCGTCTATGTTGATGTCACTGCGGTGTCTCGAGACCCGTCGCAGCTGATCCGATGATGTAGCAGCTTGCCTTCTATACAAATGTCCATGTTGAGCGGTTCGTCCTCTCGTCAGCAGCAGCAGCAGCATGCGGGGAGGGGCATGGAGGAACTGGCGCCTGCTTGAGAGGCTACACAATGCCCGATGCAGTGTTCGGAGCGCAAACTTGGCCATGTTCTCTCAGATCCCATTCGTCTCCACACTTCCTCCTCCTTTCCACGACCGCGCCTCTCACTTATCTGACACACAAACAGCATCAGCCTCCATTGAAAACTCCTTTCGGAGATGGAGGCTGAGGTGGCAAATTGTTCAGGATGGTCGGTCCTTTGCAGGGAAAGATCGTCTATAGGCGGTGGACACAGCTTTCCTTGGGTCAGAGGTTTGGGCAGTAAGGAGGTCACTGTGAAAGCGGAGCAATGACCTGTCAGCGAGTTGGCTCGGACATCCAGTAGTTTCGACCATCAGTCAGTGGGTCATCACAAATAGAGGTGTTTGAATTTGTGGCCAATTCAGCATTTCCTCTTCCAGACGAAAGAAAATGAAATGTATGCTGCTCATCCATGTGTTGGAATCTTCCTCCTCGTTGGTACTGTCGCCGAAGTTGTGACGGCGTTTTCTTCTTGCAGTGGATGCTTGCCGTCGTGTCGGAACCTGAGAACAACGACAACATTTTCAGATTCTCCAGCTATTTTCCATGTTGATAGATGGTTCGTCAACAGCGTTTAGTCTGGCTCCCAGTTCATCACTCATTTTCTCTGCTTGATTGATTTGCGCAGTGGATGGGGCAATCAACTCCGGCAGCCTTGCCCATTTTGAGCCTAACCCCAACCTTGTCTAAAACCAGAGTGCATCTCTGTCCTATATCGGTGCTCTCGCCTCTTTCGAAACTGGCGCCAGCAGTGCGTGTAGAGTCTGGTGTCTGTGGCAGAGCGTGTTACAATGCATGGTGGCGTGAGAGACGTGTAGAGTCTGGTGTCTGTGGCACTGTGGCAGAGCGTGCTACAATGCATGGTGGCGTGAGAGACGTGTAGAGTCTGATGTCTGTGGCAGAGCGTGCTACAATGTGTGGTGGCGTGAGAGATGTGTAGAGTCTGGTGTCTGTGGCAGAGCGTGCTACAATGCGTGGTGGCGTGAGAGACGTGTAGAGTCTGGTGTCTGTGGCACTGTGGCAGAGCGTGCTACAATGTGTGGTGGCGTGAGAGACGTGTAGAGTCTGGTGTCTGTGGCAGAGCGTGCTACAATGCGTGGTGGCGTGAGAGACGTGTAGAGTCTGGTGTCTGTGGCACTGTGGCAGAGCGTGCTACAATGCATGGTGGCGTGAGAGACGTGTAGAGTCTGGTGTCTGTGGCACTGTGGCAGAGCGTGCTACAATGCGTGGTGGCGTGAGAGACGTGTAGAGTCTGGTGTCTGTGGCAGAGCGTGCTACAATGCATGGTGGCGTGAGAGACGTGTAGAGTCTGGTGTCTGTGGCAGAGCGTGCTACAATGCATGGTGGCGTGAGAGACGTGTAGAGTCTGGTGTCTGTGGCACTGTGGCAGAGCGTGCTACAATGCATGGTGGCGTGAGAGACGTGTAGAGTCTGGTGTCTGTGGCAGAGCGTGCTACAATGTGTGGTGGCGTGAGAGACGTGTAGAGTCTGGTGTCTGTGGCAGAGCGTGCTACAATGTGTGGTGGCGTGAGAGACGTGTAGAGTCTGGTGTCTGTGGCAGAGCGTGCTACAATGTGTGGTGGCGTGAGAGACGTGTAAGTCTGGTGTCTGTGGCAGAGCGTGCTACAATGCATGGTGGCGTGAGAGACGTGTAGAGTCTGGTGTCTGTGGCAGAGTGTGCAACATTGCATGGTGGCGTGAGAGACGTGTAGAGTCTGGTGTCTGTGGCAGAGCGTGCTACAATGCGTGGTGGCGTGAGAGACGTGTAGAGTCTGGTGTCTGTGGCACTGTGGCAGAGCGTGCTACAATGTGTGGTGGCGTGAGAGACGTGTAGAGTCTGGTGTCTGTGGCAGAGCGTGCTACAATGCATGGTGGCGTGAGAGACGTGTAGAGTCTGGTGTCTGTGGCAGAGCGTGCTACAATGTGTGGTGGCGTGAGAGACGTGTAGAGTCTGGTGTCTGTGGCAGAGCGTGCTACAATGCGTGGTGGCGTGAGAGACGTGTAGAGTCTGGTGTCTGTGGCACTGTGGCAGAGCGTGTTACAATGTGTAGTGGCGTGAGAGACGTGTAGAGTCTGGTGTCTGTGGCACTGTGGCAGAGCGTGCTACAATGCGTGGTGGCGTGAGAGACGTGTAGAGTCTGGTGTCTGTGGCAGAGCGTGCTACAATGCGTGGTGGCGTGAGAGACGTGTAGAGTCTGGTGTCTGTGGCACTGTGGCAGAGCGTGCTACAATGCGTGGTGGCGTGAGAGACGTGTAGAGTCTGGTGTCTGTGGCAGAGCGTGCTACAATGCGTGGTGGCGTGAGAGACGTGTAGAGTCTGGTGTCTGTGGCACTGTGGCAGAGCGTGCTACAATGTATGGTGGCGTGAGAGACGTGTAGAGTCTGGTGTCTGTGGCACTGTGGCAGAGCGTGCTACAATGCATGGTGGCGTGAGAGACGTGTAGAGTCTGGTGTCTGTGGCACTGTGGCAGAGCGTGCTACAATGCGTGGTGGCGTGAGAGACGTGTAGAGTCTGGTGTCTGTGGCACTGTGGCAGAGCGTGCTACAATGTATGGTGGCGTGAGAGACGTGTAGAGTCTGGTGTCTGTGGCACTGTGGCAGAGCGTGCTACAATGCATGGTGGCGTGAGAGACGTGTAGAGTCTGGTGTCTGTGGCACTGTGGCAGAGCGTGCTACAATGTGTGGTGGCGTGAGAGACGTGTAGAGTCTGGTGTCTGTGGCACTGTGGCAGAGCGTGCTACAATGCATGGTGGCGTGAGAGACGTGTAGAGTCTGGTGTCTGTGGCACTGTGGCAGAGCGTGCTACAATGCGTGGTGGCGTGAGAGACGTGTAGAGTCTGGTGTCTGTGGCACTGTGGCAGAGCGTGCTACAATGCATGGTGGCGTGAGAGACGTGTAGAGTCTGGTGTCTGTGGCAGAGCGTGCTACAATGCATGGTGGCGTGAGAGACGTGTAGAGTCTGGTGTCTGTGGCACTGTGGCAGAGCGTGTTACAATGTGTGGTGGCGTGAGAGACGTGTAGAGTCTGGTGTCTGTGGCACTGTGGCAGAGCGTGCTACAATGCATGGTGGCGTGAGAGACGTGTAGAGTCTGGTGTCTGTGGCACTGTGGCAGAGCGTGCTACAATGCATGGTGGCGTGAGAGACGTGTAGAGTCTGGTGTCTGTGGCAGAGCGTGCTACAATGTGTGGTGGCGTGAGAGACGTGTAGAGTCTGGTGTCTGTGGCAGAGCGTGCTACAATGCGTGGTGGCGTGAGAGACGTGTAGAGTCTGGTGTCTGTGGCACTGTGGCAGAGCGTGCTACAATGTGTGGTGGCGTGAGAGACGTGTAGAGTCTGGTGTGGCACTGTGGCAGAGCGTGCTACAATGCGTGGTGGCGTGAGAGACGTGTAGAGTCTGGTGTCTGTGGCACTGTGGCAGAGCGTGCTACAATGCATGGTGGCGTGAGAGACGTGTAGAGTCTGGTGTCTGTGGCACTGTGGCAGAGCGTGCTACAATGCGTGGTGGCGTGAGAGACGTGTAGAGTCTGGTGTCTGTGGCAGAGCGTGCTACAATGCATGGTGGCGTGAGAGACGTGTAGAGTCTGGTGTCTTTTGCACTGTGGCAGAGCGTGCTACAATGCATGGTGGCGTGAGAGACGTGTAGAGTCTGGTGTCTGTGGCACTGTGGCAGAGCGTGCTACAATGCATGGTGGCGTGAGAGACGTGTAGAGTCTGGTGTCTGTGGCAGAGCGTGCTACAATGTGTGGTGGCGTGAGAGACGTGTAGAGTCTGGTGTCTGTGGCAGAGCGTGCTACAATGTGTGGTGGCGTGAGAGACGTGTAGAGTCTGGTGTCTGTGGCAGAGCGTGCTACAATGCATGGTAAACCGTGGTGACATCGCGTCTGGTAGCGGCTGTCTGTGAGTGACGTGGCGCGTACGCTCCCATGGTAAATCATAGGCGGTCAGAGTTGCGCCGAACACGATCTCCTCACGATTACGAGCCTCCCTCTCTCCTCTCTGCCCTTCCGCCGCCCCCCCCCCCCCCCCCCCCCCCCCACTCTTCCTTGCAGCCTCATTTTGTAGATTTTTGCATCCCTCATTCCCCTCGTCACCCCTTCCCTCTCCTCCTACTCTGTGTGTGTGTGTGTGTGTGTGTGTGTGTGTGTGTGTGTGTGTGTGTGTGTGTGTGTGTGTGTGCACGCGCGCAAAATGCGTGCGTTAATCTTTATATGTCTGCCCTTCCCTCCCCCCCCCCCCCCCTCTGTCTATCGCTCACTCTCTCTGTGAGAGATATGTGTGTTTGTGTCTGTGTATATATGTGCTCGTGCGTGTGTGAAAGTTCTCAGTCACTGTCTTGATTACGTCACTTTCAGCATCTCCGTTTTTGTTTCTGTTTTCTTTCTCCCATCCGCCTTATCTCTCTCTCTAGGTTTTTTCCATCCACCCTTCTCTCACTCTTTCTCTCTCTCTCTCTCTCCATCTCTAACTTTCTCTTGTCTCTCTGTCTCAGTCTCTCTGTGTCTGTCTGTCTGTCTGTCTGTCTGTCTCTCTCTCTCTCTCTCTCTCTCTCTCTCTGTCTCGGTCTCTCTGTCTCAGTCTCTGTCTCTCTGTCTCAGTCTCTGTCTCTCTGTCTCAGTCTCTGTCTCTCTGTCTCTGTCTTTTTGTCTCTGTCTCTCTGTCTCTCTCTGTTTCTCTCTCTCTCTGTGTTTCTCTGTCTGTCTTTCTGTCTGTCTGTCTGTCTCTCTGTATGCCTCTCTCTCTGTCAGTCTCTCTCTCTTGCAGTCGCTCTCTCTCTCTCTGGCAGTCGCTCTCTCTCTCTGGCAGTCGCTCTCTCTCTCTCTGGCAGTCGCTCTCTCTCTCTCTGGCAGTCGCTCTCTCTCTCTCTCTCTCTCTCTCTCTCTCTCTCTCTCTGCAGTCGCGCTCTCTCTCTCTGTGTTTCTGTCTGTCTGTCTTTCTGTCTGTCTGTCTCTCTGTATGTCTCTCTCTCTGTCAGTCTCTCTCTCTCTCTCTCTCTCTCTCTCTCTCTCTCTGCAGTCGCTCCCTCTCTCTCTGGCATTCGCGCTCTCTCTCTCTGGCAGTCGCTCTCTCTCTTCTCTCTCTCTCTCTCTCTCTCTCTCTCTCTCTCTCTCTCTCTCTCTCTCTCTCTCTCTTCTCTCTCTCTCCCTCTCTCCCCCCCCCTTCATTTCCCATTCCTACTCACCCCTCAATCTCTGTCTGTACCATTCTAAGTGATGCTAATGCTGCAGGTTCTCAGTTTTTCCTTGACTCCAGCCAGTTGCCATGGTGACTGCGTTTGTATTGATTTTCTGTTACCTACTGTGATCTACATGGGGATCGTTTTTGTCCAACTGTGAAGACCTACTGTGAAAACCTACTGTGAAGACCTACTGTGAAGACCTACTGTGAAGACCTACTGTGAAGACCTGTATGAAGTTGTGCTGACACAACATGAACAAGATGATGGAGGTGTTGGGCAGGGCATAGATAACATGGTGCTGGCAGATTAGAATGTCAAGTGAGACACCACTATGTATCATGTGTCCCTTGGATGGTAGTAATGGCATGACGAATTGCTGATTGAATCTTTGGAGCAGGGCCGCACATAATGACTGTAATCCAAGTCTAGTTGCCTCCACCATTTGGAGATGAGGCATGCGCAGTGAGAGTGGTGCGACTGTTACAGAGGGAAGGGGATCCATTTGGATCAGGGGTTGACTGAGTTGAAGGTTGGAAAATGCTGTAGGGAAGGAATGGAAGGGACTGGATAGACTTTCTGGTGGTCTTTAGGCGCAGAGAATAATGGTGGCGCCGTTGGTTTTCTCGCCTAATGGATTTTCCAGGAATGGAAATATGGTGGCTTGAGTCGTTGAGATGATTTCTATTTGTAGAAACACTCCAGGATTTGCCTCGCTGCCCTGAACCTGGGCTGCCTTGGGAGAATGTTGGCAGTGATGGATGTCTGTGGTTGTTGCTGCACTGTATTGGTGTGTGGTCTTTCTCCTTTGCTTTGTCAGTAGTGTGCCTCACTGTGATCTTAAAAACTGTCTAGGGTTCGTGTCATCTTCGGGATTGCTGTATTTGTCATTGCTGCTGCTGGTTCTGTGTTGTTTCTCAAACTGTATTTTGGACTTGGTTTCACATTTTGACAGGGTCGTATGAGAATATTTGATAAACATTCGGAAATATTTGTGTTCTGTTTCCCCTCAAAACTGACTGCCATGTATTTTTGGTTGTTAAAAAGTCTGCCTAGCAAGATCGATGAAAGGTTCTCTGTGTGCGCATCTGCAGTGCGTTTGCACCACATTTTTACCTGTATGTGTTTGTACTTGGGAGCCCTGCACATACTTTTTATAGTCTGGGTGTCTGTCATTCTATCTGTCTCTGGTTCTCATTCATGGTGTCATTGCATCCTGGTTTCTGTCTGTGATTTCCATTAATTCCCCTGGAAGTGGCCATAGACTTCCCTCCAATCTTTCCTTCCTATCTGGTGGCTGACAAACTGAAGCCACACGAGAACTGAGCACGATTTCTCCTTCCTATGGCCAATCTCTGCAGTGCAGAGGCATGTAGGCCTTTTTCCATTTTTCAAGAATCCCCCGTTCCCTCCCAGGCCGGGTGTGAATGCTGCGTGTGTTTGGATCTGGGAAGTCTGAAGAGGAACAGCCAGTGGCAGTGTGGTGTGCTTGCACTCCCAGTCACACAGGGAGGCAAGACGCACACCGCTGTGCATGGGAGCAGCGCTGATGGCAGATAAGCAGATCTGCAGGTGGTGGGTGCCGTGAAAACGGCGGTTCTGGCGATAGTTGCCGCAGTGCATCTCTGCCAGTGAAGATAGTATTCGTGACTGACGATGGCGTCTGAAGAGGAGAGAAACTCATTCTTGTCACCGTTTAAGAGAATATGATAACTGCCGTCATTCGATTTTTGACTTTATACCAAATGCTACCTTTGAATATGACTTTATAATGTTTCCTTGGTGCTTCAGCCGTGCGCCTGTTTTTCAGCAGTTGAGTGATTACTTTAATTCACCATGCATCATGAAAACACACACACACACACACACACACTCACACTCACACACACACACACACACACACACACACACACACACACACACACACACACACACACACACACACACACACACACACACACACACACACTCACACACAAACACACACACAACACACACACACACACACACACACACACACACAAACAAACACACACACACACACACACACACAAACACACACGCACACACACGCACACACACACACACACACACACACACACACACACACACACACACACACACTCACACACACACACACACACACACATCACTTAGGCGCCTGTTGCTCCATACAACACTGCTGTTGTATGTCTTTGTAAGGTTCTTTTGATCTCTTCCATAGATGTTTATTACGTGTTGTCTGTGATTATCACTTGTGCTTTTAGGGGGTAGTGTCAACTGCCCACCTTGGCTCCATCTGTCTCCTCATCCATCTGCATCCTTTCTTCTATCTTTACTTCCCTCCATCCTTCTATTCCTTCCTCCATCAATATTTGATTCATCAAATGGTGTGTTCCCGACATCCATGTTCTTACCTTCTCGTTACTTTTTGTTTCGTTTTTTTGTTGTTGTCCATGGCCGTTTCCTTTCCAGGAGCTTCACCAGGATGACTGGAAGAGCCTTGTCAGTGGCGACGTGTTTTGCGAGGGCCTTGTCAGTGACGACGTGTTTTGCGAGGGCCTTGTCAGCCTTGTCAGTGGTGACGTGTTTTGCAGGGGCCTTGTCAGCTTTGTCAGTGGCGACGTGTTTTGCAAGGGCCTTGTCAGTGGCGACGTGTTTTGCAAGGGCCTTGTCAGTGGCGACGTGTTTTGCGAGGGCCTTGTCAGCCTTGTCAGTGACGACGTGTTTTGCGAGGGCCTTGTCAGCCTTGTCAGTGGCGATGTGTTTTGCAGGGGCCTTGTCAGCCTTGTCAGTGACGACGTGTTTTGCGAGGGCCTTGACAGTGGCGACGTGTTTTGCAAGGGCCTTGTCAGCCTTGTCAGTGACGACGTGTTTTGCGAGGGCCTTGTCAGTGGTGACATGTTTTGCGAGGGCCTTGTCAGTGGCAACGTGTTTTGCGAGGGCCTTGTCAGCCTTGTCAGTGACGACGTGTTTTGCGAGGGCATTGTCAGTGGTGACATGTTTTGCAAGGGCCTTGACAGTGGCGACGTGTTTTGCGAGGGCCTTGTCAGCCTTGTCAGTGGCGACGTGTTTTGCGAGGGCCTTGTCAGCCTTGTCAGTGGCGAAGTGTTTTGCGAGGGCCTTGTCAGTGGCGACGTGTTTTGCGAGGGCCTTGTCAGTGGCGACGTGTTTTGCGAGGGCCTTGTCAGTGGCGACGTGTTTTGCGAGGGCCTTGTCAGCCTTGTCAGTGACGACGTGTTTTGCGAGGGCCTTGTCAGTGGCGACGTGTTTTGCGAGGGCCTTGTCAGTGGCGACATGTTTTGCAAGGGCCTTGTCAGTGGCGACGTGTTTTGCGAGGGCCTTGTCAGTGGCGACGTGTTTTGCGAGGGCCTTGTCAGCCTTGTCAGTGGCGACGTGTTTTGCAAGGGCCTTGTCAGCCTTGTCAGTGGCGACGTGTTTTGCGAGGGCCTTGTCAGCCTTGTCAGTGGCGACGTGTTTTGCAAGGGCCTTGTCAGCCTTGTCAGTGGCGACGTGTTTTGCGAGGGCCTTGTCAGTGGCGACGTGTTTTACGAGGGCCTTGTCAGTGGCGAAGTGTTTTGCGTCAGGGAAGCCAGACTGGAGGAGATGAGGCACAGGGAGAAAGTCATGCTACTGGAAGCAAGGCATCTCGCCACTGGCGGTACTTCTTTTCCTCTGTGCAGATCATATTCTGCAATGTGCCACAGTTTATCTCCCTTTCCCGCCCTGTCCCGACCCGCCTCCCTCCAGCCCCATAACTTGGGCCTTTGTCAGTGTCTCGGGCAGTTGCTGTGATAGCCTCATTCTGATGCCCGTTTGATTGCTATTTTTACTTTGTACGAACTTAATCCTCCTTTACTTTTCTTTTCCCCCCCTCTTGTCTGTCTATCTCTCTCCCTTCTTTTGTGATCAGAGATCTCTGGAAGACAGTGGAGTCCGTTGGTGACTGGGGTGTTGGATTCTGATGCCATGGTGATTAGACTGGTTTAGCTGAGTTTTGTCTCCAAACTTTGGCTATTGTAGATGTTGAGAGCATCATGCATCTGTATTTCCAGGGCAGGGTATCAAACTGTCCCTGTAAACATTTTCCTTGCCAGTAATGTCCTGAAGTGCACTTGCAAAATTGGAACAAGTTAAGGAACTGTTTTGTATGTTCCCTTGTACGAGAAATTTCTTGTTTAATTTTATTGGTCGTAAGGAATGGTTACTTGGGCAAAGCAGGTAGCAACAACGATGGTGGTGATGGTGGTGTTGATAAGAGGAGGAATTTTCCATGAGTTTTGAAGACAAAGCTCAAAGCTTCAAACCACTTTTGCCCATAACTGCATAATCGTGTAGGTTTGTGATGGAAAGGTGCAGTGTATAAGACACTGTGGTGTCCATGTTTTGGTACCCGGGCACTGGTGCATATTTCTGTATGAAAGTGACACAGGAGTCCAGTGTAGCGCATGCTGGGGAAGGTCTGGAATGATGGCCAAGGCAGACACAACGTTGTTCTCCATGCTCGGATGGGTACCTCAGTTGTACCTCACTGAGAAGCCCTGTGGTGTGAGATTGCACTTGAAGGGGCTGGTGGCTGACTTGCAGAGGCATGCAGACAGAAAGGTGATCCTAGTTTCTTAGAGCCCACATGCTCAGGGCCTGCAGCAGTGATCCTGCCTTTCCCCTCCGCCAGTAATGCTGGTGATCCCCTCTGCCTGGTTGCAGCCTGGCATTGGGATCTGGAGTTTGAGGGTGGGGAGCTGGGTTTCTCATGCTCTGGTGCACCCCTCGGGGCTGCCCCTATCATTTGCCAGTCAGGAGCTAGTCCGCTTTGCTTTGCTGGGCCGTTTCTTTCCTCCTGTGTACTTCAGCTACCCTATATAGTGTGTTAACTTTGTCCAGGTATGAGGTCTTTTGGGTGTGTTTCATTTGATTGCAGCACTCGGATGGGAAATCAAAGTTGCATGTTGCACACGATTTACTTTGAAAGAAAAGTCATACCTATTTGCTTCAAAGTTGTTTTTGATTGGACATTCCCATTGCTAGGATGGTAATGGATGACATTATGCATGTGTGTGTGTTTGAATATAGACAAATGGAAGGATCAAAGGATGGATGGACATGCAGGAACATGAAGACTAACTTGAGATGCACAAACACATGCACATGTGTATGTGGACATACAGACACACATGACAGATTCACATGGAGAGGGACACACAGGCAGGAAGGACAGGATGAAGGACAGATTGGCAAACGGAATATAAATGGAAGTTCTGCAAGCTAAGATGCATTGGTTGTGTAAGGCATGAACGAAGGTACCAGCGTATAGGTTCTAATGGTCTTTCAAGCCATTGGATTTAAAGTGTGACTAATGACTGAATTTGTGGCGGGTGTAACTAATTCCCATTGACAGGGGATTTGTCTCTAGCTCACAGGTTGCCTTGCCTTGCTGTAGTGGTCATTGCTGTGGTTCCAGCTCAGGATATTGCAGCATGTTGATCCTGTTGCCATTGTGTGGTGGCCTTTCTGCACTGTTGCCTTGCCCCGTTTCACCCCGAACTTTACAACAGGAAGTGGTTGTGGCTGTAACTGCGCAGTAACTTGTGGGGCACTACATTGGGAGTGCCAGGACACTCGCTCCAGGTGTGCACTTCAGTGGAACCCAGTCAATCAAATCCAAGCACTGATAAGCGTGCCTGTGTGATTAAAATGAGACCTGGTGTTTTGCTGCCAGATTGGTTTAATGTGGCATAGGCACATGTGCATGCATTTATGCACCCATGTGCACGCACACAGTGTTTTTCACTATTTCTTTTGTAACAATCTCCGTTTCATTCCCACCACATCTCTCTCACCCCATCACTCTTGAACCATGTCTAACATCTCCTATTTAACCACTGTTGGCTGACTCTCACCATACCACTGTCTTTTTTCCATTCTCACCATGCTGTTGTCTTCATACCATTCTCCACCCACCACCCTACCCTGCACCACTCCATACAACTCACTCCACCACACCACAGACTACTCTGCTTTGGCTGCATTTTTATTGCATGCAGCAATAGGCACACAGCCTGCTCCATGCACCACACACAGCCTGCCCCGTGCACCACAAAGCCTGCCCCATGCACCACACAGCCTGCTCCATGCACCACACACAGCCTGCCTCATGCACCACTCACAGCCTGCCCCATGCACCACACACAGCCTGCCTCATGCACCACACACAGCCTGCTCCATGCACCACACACAGCCTGCTCCATGCACCACACACAGCCTGCTCCATGCACCACATACAGCCTGCCCCATGCACCACACACAGCCTGCCTCATGCACCACACACAGCCTGCCCCATGCACCACACACAGCCTGCCCCATGCACCACACACAGCTTGCCCCATGCACCACACAGCCTGCCCCGTGCACCACACACAGCCTGCCCCATGCACCACACACAGCCTGCTCTGTGCACCATACACAACTTGCCCCATGCACCACACACAGCCTGCCCCGTGCACCACACACAGCCTGCTCCATGCACCACACAGCCTGCCCCGTGCACCACACAGCCTGCCCCGTGCACCACACAGCCAACCACAGTTTGTCCCAGGCAGTCATGCAGACCAGGCAACCTTGACCCACCTGTCAGATTTGACCTACTCCAGTTATTGCACTGTGAGGGAGATTAGTTATGCTTGTTTTGAAAACGGAGTGTGGCACAGAATTCTTACCTGACATCCTTTTTTTCTTCTTTATCACCACCCAAAGTCAGGGTTTTTTACAACAGTGCAGAAAAGTGTGCATGCACGTCCCACCAGCTTTGATAATTCATTTTTGCCTTTACTGAGGAGAAGGGATTGTAATTGTTGTGGAATATCCAAGGGCTGAAGTGATGTGACC